>JARCZZ010049471.1:0-15187 GCA_030323915.1 Brotogeris chrysoptera | reverse complement strand
ATTTCTCTTGTATTATTATTGATGGTAGCAGTAGTGATTTGGGTTATACCTTAGTTACTAAACTGTTCTTATCTCAACCTGTGCGAGTTGCATTTTTTTTTCTTTTCGATTCTCCTCCCCATCCCCCCGGCACTGGGGGAAGAAAAAAGAGGGGAGTGAGTGAGTGAGAAAACTGTGGGTGGGGGTTGGAGACTTAAACCACGACAATCAGAAATAAAGCAGGCAAAATATGTATTTCCACTAACAAGAGTATTCTCAGAAATGTAGGAAAAATTGATTAATTTATTCCTATTGCTCTCACTGGGAGTCATGGTGAATAGCACTGACTCCCAGGTTCTCAGGAGTTTCCAGCTTAATGAATGGCCGTATAAAAGTGAGCTGACCAGTCATCTGAGGACAAATGAAACAAGGTACTCTGCCCTGATACTCTCAAATTTTCCTATTTGTGATTTCATGTTTTGGAGATGTTACATTATTTGTATTCAGACTTAATATTCAGACTTCCACTTTATAACTAGCATCATTTGCATGAAATATTGAATGTATTTTAGGGACCTGTTGCTATATTAGAAAGTTTTGTAGAAGAAGCCTAGTCATATTTAGTATATTTTTCTCTCTACAACACTCCATGAAGTAGGAAAGTGCGAACTTAAAACCACAGAAGCAAGGCAACTCAGTACTTCTGAAACTCCAAGTCCCAAAGACCTCACATGAAACCTTGAAGCATGGAACATAAAAATGTTATTTAAATTCAGGAATGTTCTTTAACCCTTCATAAGTTAAAGAAAGAATCAATGTTTTCAAAAGTTCTATTAGCAAGAGGAAATTCCTGACAACAAAAAAGGAAATCCTTCCGAAAAATCAAAACTAGACTTTTTTATCCTGATGCTCAGTTTAGCCAAATAACTGCAGTTATTCTAGCATCACTAACTACAAGACATGCAGTAACGTAAAACTGCAGTTACACAAAACCAGAAATATGTCTGCATGACACTTAGCAGAAACCTTTGGTTCTGCCACTGATGGGCATAATCTAGAAATGCACGTTTTACCATGTTCCAGGAGACTTCCTTCCCCAGCCCCTTCTAAGGAATGAATATATAGATGCATTCAATATTTTCTCAAAGACTCTTGCATGCCTAAGATTCCAGCTAGTGCATACAAGTTGGCTTTTTTTTTTTTTTTTAATAGTATTTCATAGCTTATAAATATGTAACTATTTTAATTTCAGGTAAATAGGCTTCAAGCCTGGGGAAGTGCAAGGTCATATGCAGCATTACCTGAAATACAGGAAAATTGTGGGAACTATTAATATCTGAAATTACTGATGTTATACTACAACATGAAGTTTATGAATACAGGAAGAAAATACTGGCATTTGACACAGTGTTATGTTCAGACTCTGCAGTCGCTCTAAAAACAAATTTAGAGGAAGGTGTGGGGAATTCTGTAATGACCAACTAATGTGGGAGTAAAGATTTCTGTATTATTAATTTTTCCTTACCCTCAGCAGTATGCTGTTATTTCATAAGGTGAACAGTATGACTATTTTGACTCTTATTTAACATGAGGTAAAATTTTTGGAGTGTATCTGTCAAATCTGAGGGTTGATTTTAATCATAACTTCACAGGTTAGTGCCTGTTATTCTGCAGAGACCAATTGAGTCATTGTTCATTTATACATGTGTGAATAAAACCAGGTTTGTTCTGTTTGTTGTGATATGGGGAAGGGATAATTCCTAAGTGATGAAACAATTACTAGAACAGCTGATCACTTCTCATGTATTATTAGACCTCCTTAGTTCACTATTTTGATCTTCCAGGCTCCATTGCTCTGTCACCTGTCTTGGTGGATGGAAAGACATCAACAAACTGTCCTCCACCTTTTTAACTACCTGGTTGTACTAGCCTCTAAGTCACACTAACTGCTAATACTCCAGCTATTCCAGCCAGCCACTCACAGCACTGCTTGCTTTGATAGCATTCTAACTGGATGATCAAGCTAGTTGCTCCTGTCTTTAGCAGCTTCTGAACTTTACCACATGACCATGTCTCACAACATGTCTCAGAAACAAGGTCCTTACTGACCAAATGAAACTTCTGAAGAAGACTTCTCGACTCATAGGATCATAGAACGACAAAATGGTCCCAGCAGGTCTCATCCTCACCTAAACAAATGAAATTTTGCTTCCCTAAAATCCAGTATCCTGACTGTACTTTTCACCTGGCCTATATCCCTCAAGACTGTGGATAAACCTTGAGATCCTCCTTGAGTCTCCTGGACCACTTAAAACTTGCTGTGCTTCTTTTCCAGCAGATGTCAAGGTGATTGAAATCTTCCATCAGGATCAGAGCTGAGTGTGATGGTTCCCATAACTGAAGTATGAACACAACTACAGGCTTCCCTTGGTCAGGCAGCCTGTAGTAAAACCAACCACAACGTTTCTTTTGTTGGTTTGGTCCCTAATTTTTATGCATAATCTTTCAGGATGTGGATCACTGTTTTTCTAAGACAGTTCTGTGCATACAACCTGGTTTTTTTTAAATAGAGGGAGCAGGTCCTGCCCCTCCTTACCTGTCTGACCCTTCTGAACAGTTCATAGCCATTGATTGCAGTACTCCAGTCATGTGATTCATTCCATAGTGTTTCAGCAATAGTTATTAGATCGTAGCTTTCTAGCTGCACAGTGGCTTCCAGTTCTGCCTTTTACCTATACTGGGAAATATGCACTGGTATAGATGCCTTTCAGTTGGCCTGTCAAGTCTGACACCTTTCTAGAGGAACACACCCTTACTCCTTTAGGTCATTTCAATGCTGTTTCCCTTTTGGTTCATATTACATCAGCAGCTTTTGGCATTTACCATTACCTTCCTCCACTAAATCTAGTTTAAAGCTCTTTGTATAAGTTTGGACAGCTTCTTGGCAAAGACCCTGTTGCCCAACTTTGTCAGATGAGTCCCATCAGCTCCCAAAAGACATGGCTTCTCAAAGGTAGATTCATGGTCATAGAAGCCAAAGCCTTAAATAAGGCACAGGCCACATTGCTAGACATTGACCTGTTTGGTTTGTCTCCTTCTGCCTGAACCCCTTCATATGGCTGGGTGGATAGAGAACACCACCTCTGCTCAAGATCCTTTTAACATTCCTCCAAGGGGCATGCAGTCTTATTTGATGGTTCTAAGTTGCCTCAGTAAAGTACCTTTTGCCCTTTGTAACAATAAGAACAGATGATAATCTGCAGGATTCACCAGACTCAGAAGGCTCTCAGTGACGTCACTAATGCAAGCTCTTAGTAGATAATAGATTGCCAGGCTATGACTTCCCCATCTATAACTTTAGTCTACGACTAACTCCTTCCTGGTCTATGAATTGTGCTCGTCTAGAATCCACAATATTGTTTAAACATAAACAGTTTGTACAGAATCTTATACATTATTGCAGATATGTTTTTTAAGAAAAAAGTCTTCCACAAATAAGAAAATGTAACATATTAGAAAGCATGTGTCAAATATACCCCATAATGCCTTTGGATCAGATCCTTCTCCTTCTGACAAAGTCAGCAAAGCCCATTTCCATTCTAGACTCTTCTCTCTGGAACAACCTCTAAAAAGCTTGCTCATCTCTTTCAGTGCCAACCACAAGGTCTGCAGAGGAATATCCTTAATTTACTCTTTAATTTATATACAAAAAAATCTATTACATTCAAATCAGAATCTGAGTACCTGAATACTAAGCAGGAATAAGAGTTGTTTAGACTAAAAACAGTTGGGATGAAGTCAAGCAGAATAAAATAAATATCAAGGCAGAAGGTTCTGTCAGCTCTACTAGGTTGTGGAAAATTACTAAATAGTTTTCAGAAAATTTTCACTGTGAAAATATTTATACCCTAATCCTCAAAGACATCCAGTGATACAAATCCCATTGAAATTCAAAGTGTGCAACAGCGAAATTTCTGGATGATAGATCAAATGCTCTTGCAGGATTTTTCAGCTTTTATCTTCTGATGGTTAGATTCTGCTTCTTTTATAGGACACACTGAACAGCAGTATGTAGCAGAATTATAGTAATCACAAAAATTTGTAAAAAGTTTGTCTTATTTTCATTATGAATTATGAAGTGTATAATCACAGCATTACTGTGAGATGCTCTTTCCTAGAATCTAATGGATGGTAGAAAGGAGGAAAAAGGATAATAAGATCAATTCAGACCACTGCTGAATCTTGATGTCATTGGAATTGTTATGAATGTTTTCACTTTTTGCAAGCTCAAAATTTATTAAAAGGTTAGGGGTTTTGTCTTCTGAAAAGTTTGAAGTAGGCTTTTTCTGAAAGACTATAACACTTAATAGATTAGTAGCTTGGGATGAATATAGGAATGTTGCCAGACCCTGTAGAAATCTGACAAGGATAGCCGAGGCACACCTGATATCTAAGGATGTCAAAGACAGCAAGAAGAGTTTCTTCAAATACATAAATAATAAAAGGAAAACTAAGGAATCTGTGAGACCAGTACTGAATGAAGCAGGGACCTTGGTGACAGAGAATGCAAAGAAGGCAGAGATACTGAATGCCTTCTTTGTGCAGTCTTCAATGCCAAGTCTAACCCTCAGGAATCCCTGACCCAGCAGACCAGGGAAAAGGTCTGGTGAAAGGAAATCTTTCCCTTGGTTGAGGGGATTTGGGTGAGAGGTAACGGGCATAAACTGAAGCACAGGAAGTTCCTCCCAAACATGAGGAAGAACTTTCTTATTAATAGGGTGACTGAGTATTTGAAAAGGCTGCCCAGAGGAGTTGTGGAGTCTCCTTCCCTGGAGATATTCAAGAGCCATCTGGACACAATCCTGAGTAATGTGCTTTAGGTGACTCTGTTTGAGTAGAAAGGTTGGAAACAATGACCTCCAGCAGTCCCTTTCAGCCTCAACTGTTATGTGATCCTATGATTCTGTGACCTTGTTTCTAAAATAGAATTACAATAAATTGTATTCAATTATTATTATTTGTATCACAGTTCATATCCAATTGCCATTTCTTCAGTTCAGTAAATAGGTAAATTGAAAAGAAATATGTCATAAATAGAAACATTATGAATTCTGAAAGTACTAAAATGTAATTTGGTATGAGGAAGTTAAATAATGAAATGTAGAAATATTGCTTTAACTACCTTTCTTACAAAGATTAATGTGTAAAATCCCAAGTTTCTTTTTATAAAAATACATTTGCAAACATCTTCTTTATTTGTGTACTTGTAGAAATTCCTTCAGGCAACTAGCGGGCCGAACACAAATAAAATGACAACATTGGTTCCAAGTTATTAGGTAGTTCCTTCTTAGTAACTGACATAAAAGAAATACTCTCTGCAAGTCTGTTTTCGGATATACTGCTCATAATAAAGAGTGATTTGAACATTTGGAGAAAATAACTGACAGATGGCATTGTTTCTTTCTTTTATAAACACAGTTGGAATGGAGTTGAAGTCTAAAAGACCTTTTGTCAGTAATAGAATAAGGAGTATGAAAGCCAGCTTGCACTGCTTTTAGCAACACTGAAGACAGTTAAACTCATGCTCCACAAGTTTTGTGGATCACTTAAAAATGGGAATTTCCAGAGAAGATAAAAGAAGTTATCAACACAAATGAACTACACTACAAAGAACAAAGCAATGCATTGTGAATGATAAAAAAGGTCAGCCAGCAAGGCAGTCTTTCAGATCAGGAAGATCAAGAAGTTTAGACCATTAAATTAAGACAAGCTTTTTTAGGAAGGGCTGGTAATAGAGTCTAGTAATTTTTTCAGTTACACATAAGAAGGAAGTTTTCACACTGAGCAAAGACAGTGAAGTCATGAACTGTCTATCAGTGCTTGAGCAGTAACCATTCAGCCTTCTACTACCTTTGATATGCATGAAGAAGAGAGTGTCCTTGGAGTTTAACATTAATTTTCAGATTACTCCAAGAAGGCTGCTCTTCAGCAGACTGTTCTGATGGTGCTGTTGAACTTTAAAATCTTTAGTATGTGGCCATTAAGTATTGTGAAAATACTTTCCATACCTGATGTGCTCTTATAAGCTGCCAGGATTTAGCAATTGACCTGTGATGGATGAAGTGAGAAAAGCAAAAGCAGTCTGTAGAGTGCTAGTGTCCAAACCCTTGCTGTGAGCCTGACTGACTTCAGTGAGCAATACTGAAGTTTTATGTCTGACCAAAGAAAAAGAGAAAGGGAGTTGCTTTGTCTCAATCACAGATTCAGCAAAGTCCTTCACATTTAAAGTGTGAAACCTGGCTTATAAAGTCAATTTGCTTCAAGTAACTTCTACTCCAAAGTGTTTTGTTTTGTTTTGTTTTGTTTTGTTTTCTCCCTGTTTTCTCTCCTCCTCCTTCGCCTCATTATACGGGAATTTTAGTGATAGAATTTAAGTCTGTGATGTTACTACTTGAATTAATATCAAGGGCATAGAATCATCCTCACTTTTCTTTTGTCTTGTCATAGATAATAAAATAATCCTGCTTTTTCAGGTGCTGCAGGAATTTCATGCTGGTTTTTGTTGTTTGCTTGAGTTGGTGAATTCTTCCTGGAGAAGTTCAGAATAAACCAGTTTTACACTGAAAACCTTCACATTTGCCACTTCTGTTAAGCATGCGTATGTTTGTTCATATTTTTAAAAGGTGTTCTATAGTCTTATTAACAACTCGTTTTATTCCTTCAATGTGGAAAAGAAGTTATAGATCACAAATATTAACATCCAGAATCATAAAACTCTCTTAAATATGAGTTCGATTTCTGGCTTAAGTACTAAGAAAAGTTTGTTAGCTGTTCTATTTCAGTAAATACAGACAAGAGCTCAGTTCATGAAAGATATTTAGATATAAATCTTCCACTGATTTCCAGAAAATATGTTTGCATTTCCATAATGAACTGCAAAACATCATCTTCATAATTCTAAAACACATCTGTTAGATGTTTTGATGCATTGCTTATTAAGCACATTAATTTTCATACTTCTATAGATAGAGTGAGTTCCTGTGGGCAGTCTGCCCCATGAGAGTAGATGTTGGTTTATTACTTTATAAAATCTGTCTGACCTAGCAGTTACCTGAGGACAGTCCTCAGGTATGACAGATAAATATTTTCCATGGCCTAGCTTACCTGTCAAAGGAGGATAAGGAATTAAGTTTTTCTTAAGGAACTCAGAAATAATTACACAGTTTCAAAGTAATGCTGTTTCCTACTCTTAATTTATGGCATGTATGAGTTAGTCTTTAGGGAAGCCACACAGTTTCTGCTGACTGAAGAATATAAAGTCAGAAGAAACTCTCTGAGAGAGCTATTTGTGTTCACACTGTTGGCTGCAAGATGTCACAGCTTTGATTTAAATTTACACAGTATTTAATACACAGCACAAACCTATAGTGCACACTAACTCTGTACAAATTCCATTTGCTTCCGTGACTGAAGTCTCCCTGACAAATCCACCAGAACATGAAAAAAATGTGGAAAATCAGACTGTACACGCAACCTTGTCAGATCCCATTCATCATTCCTAGGTTCTTTGCATAAAAGATTTAGTCCACACTAACTGTTTCTGGGTTTGTTCTGTTTCTTCTGGATTTTGCATATATTACCTTGTTTTGTTGTTAGGGATGTCAGGTAGATTCTTTACTACAGCATAACACTGATCTTCAGCTTCGTCTAACGGCAGCTGTAACAACGTATCTTTCTGTCATATTGCATTTTTCAACAACACTTGTAAAATGCATACAGGATTTAAAAAGTTCAATAAATCAATTGAAAGAAGTGTGAAGGTGTTGTCACATGACCTAGTCTGTCTCTCTGCTCCAACACAGGATCAGCTATAATAATAATCATATAAGGGTTTTACTTACTCAATAATTGCCTGGGATTAGAGGGTGGATGCTGAAGGGGGTACCACAGAAAATGTTTTCTTCATATTTATCAAAGCTGCTAAATCAATGTGGAATATCTAACCTGAACTCAGCCTTATTAATGAAGCTATGATTGCTACATTCATATCATGTATAAACATTCATTCTTTTAATCCTGTTATTTTTTCTTTCTATTCATTATAATGTATAGAAATCCACTTTTTGTTCCATTTTTGATATAATAAACAGATTGATTCTTTTTTGTTTGGTTTTTAACCCAATATTAGCATTTTATATAAAAAGATATATTGAAAATGAATATATAAAGAAAAATTGAATGTTCATTCATTTATATTTGCATTTTTTATCCTATTTCCATTGATTTCAGTACACTTGGTCCTGTCTGAAACTGAAGTCATCCCAATTCAGATTCAGAGCATGCATATTTTCCACAAAAGAACATATTTTAACATGATAGGAAATCAAAGGAATTATGATTGTGCTAAATCCTGTTATTTTATATATATGTGAAAGGATCTTTTAAATTAAAGTAACAGCAAAAGGAAAGTTTCATGAATCTTGATTTTCCAGTTAAACTTTTTTTTCACACTGAGAATTCCGCTATATGCTTATAAAGGATCAGGCCTGTATATTCAGGAGGGGTGAAAAAATGTTAAGAAGAGGAGTAGACAGTCTTTAAAATGAAAACAATTAGTTTCTAACTGCCTCAAGTGTCACTTTATCAGCAGGATCTGCTATTGCCTCTATACTGAAAGAATGAAATAAAATAATCTTGTAATGACAAGCATGTAAAATTTCCTTTAATCACATATTTAAATAATGAATCTGACTACAACTCCAGCAATACAAATGAATCTTTTGCTTGTTGTAAGCCTACCATTAATGTAACACTCTGATTTGTTCCCCAAATATGCCTCTCAATGATAATACCAGAATTAAAATAAAATTGCAAAAAAAGTTTACAACTGAGATGTTCACAACCCATATCTAATAGTCTGTCATGGGAATAATTACCTATAATGGGTATCCAAGGGATATCATTGCCTGCTGCTGTGAATTAGGCGTGCCACAGGTGGTGTTAATCACTCAGAATGTATTGGAGTAGAACAGCAGCCAGAGATGGAGCCTGCTTAAGCCTGATTTGTGGAACCAATGTTTCTGGACTCTTCAGATATAAATTGGGTGCATGGTAGTGATAATGAACACTCAAGTAGTTATACTGAAACAGAAGTATAAATATAAAGGAAGAGCAGAAGAAAATTTGGCTCCTTATCAGGGGTTACAGAAATGGGTGTGAGCAAAGCTGTTCTGTGTTGCAGCACTTGCATTTTTTGACAGTGAACAGAAACCCGTCTATTCTGCTCTTGTGAGACCTCACTTGGAGTATTGTGCAGTTCTGGTGTTCTCAACATAAAAAGGACATGAAATTGTTGGAACAAGTGCAGAGGAGGGCCATGAGGATGATCAGGGGGCTCAAGCACATCCCATATGAAGATAGATAGGCTGAGAAAGTTGGGGCTGTTCAGCCTGGAGAAGAGAAGGCTTCACTGAGACCCCATAGCAGCCTTCCAGTATCTGCAGGGGGCTTGCAAGGATGCTGGGGAGGGTCTCTTTATTAGGGACTGTAGTGGTAGGGCAAGGGGCAATGGGTTTGAACTTAAACAGGTGAAGTTTAGATTAGACGTGAGGAAGAAGTTCTTTATTGTGAGGGTAGTGAAGCGCTGGAACAGGTTGGCCAAAAAAGTGGTAAATGCTTCATCCTTGGCAGTGTTCAAGGCCAGGTTGGACGGAGCCTTGGGCAACATGGACTAGCATGAGGCATCCTTGCCCATGGCAGGTTTTTTTAGAGTCACCTGGTTTATTAGTGTGCCATTGCTGGGCTATAGTTGCAAGAATAAACAGGTATCATTAAACCAAGTTTCATTCACCATCAGCTGACTTTTTTCAGAATGCTTAGCTTTATGGGTTAATTACAGCTTGATAGCAATCCATGAAAATGACAGATATTCTTATCCTTTTCTTGTAGATAGGTTTATCAACACATATTTTGTGTCTTGCACTGGAGAAAAGTGCATAATTCAAGATAATTCAAGAAAAAAAAACACAGATACTTCAGTTTTTTTCCAGTTCCATGTTATAACTTAAGATTGTACTTGTCCTTCATTAGATTTCTTACAATTTTTTCAATCTGTCAGACACAAAAAAGAGAGACTGTTTTGGTGATTGGTTCCTAAGACACCTCTCCTACTACAGTGCATAAAATACGTGCATAAATATCTAACTACAATTAAAGAAGCTTTTTCATTTTAGTACATTTTAAACCCCAGGCATTAGAGATTTCTAAATGATCAGAAAACAAAATCACAGTACAAAGATTTCCACTGTTATATATCACATTTTTTTCTTTATATATTTGCGAAACAAGTAAAAATGAATCTTGTGGCAAATAAACTACTAGAAATATCATCACAGACATTTCTTTCAACAAAATTGCTGTTGACAGCTACAGCTCAGCAAGGCAATAACATACTGTGTCATATAAATGCGTGTTACAGAAATATGTTTTTTCCTTTCTGTGTGATTTTCTGCTATTATTCAGATCTTTAAAGTATTTTTAGTAATGGTACTTTATTTTGTGTATTATTTCAAGCGTCTCTGTAAAATGACAAGAATTGGCTCTCTAAGGCTCTCAAGCCTGTAGGACTTCACCTGCAGCACCAAATGCTCTCCTAAGCTTATAATGGAGAATTAACACACCATTACTCGTATGTATAACCATATTAATGTGCAAATCAAATAAAAGTTGGTAAAATACAGTCTGACAGGATCCTGTGTGAGCTGTGAATAATGCAGCAGATTAACACACTGCTCTCTGTTGGAATGCTGGTCTGTTTACCTTCCAGCACTGCCAAAACTGTATTTTGCAGGAGGTGCAGGTGGAGCCTGGCTGGACTCTGATTTGACTGGTAATTAATCAATTTTCCCCAAGTCAAGTCTGTTTTGCCTGTGATGATAATCACTGTGTGATCTCTCCCTGTCTTTCTCTCAACCAACCCTTTCATTACATTTTCTCTCTCCTGTCCATTTGTGGAAGCAGAGGAGTAGAGCAACTTTGGTGGGCACCTGGCATCCAGCCAGGGTCAACCCACCATGGTCTCTGAGTTTAATTCTGTCACATATATTATGTATGTATATGGTTGAATGTATGAGTGGCAGCCATAGTGTAATTTCCAGAAGTCTTTTACTAGGATTTAGGCCTTTGTCTTGTGACTCTGGAATTTATTTTCACTCTACTTTCAATCACAGGTACTTCCAAAGTGACCAGAGTCTTCCACTCTAAGTACATAAAAAGCAGAAAAAAAAAAAACCAGCAGATTTATTTTTTTTTTTTTTTCAAAAATTCTCTAGAAAATTTTTTTGTAATAGAATCACAGAATCATAGAACAGTTAGGGTTGGAAAGGACCTTAAGATCATCAAGTTCCAAACCCTCTGCCGGGGGCAGGGACACCTCACACTAAACCATGCCACACAGGGCTCCGTCCAGCCCAGCCTTGAACACTGTCAGCGATGGAGCATTCACAACTTCCCTGGGAAACCCAGTCCAGTGCCTCACTACCCTGACAGTAAAGAACTTCTTCCTTATATCCAATCTAAACTTCCCCTGTTTAAGTTTGAACCCGTTACCCCTTGTCCTATCACTACAGTCCCTCATGAAGTGTCCCTCCCCAGCATCCTTATAGGCCCCCTTCAGATACTGGAAGGCTTCTATGAGGTCTTCACGCAGCCTTCTTTTCTCCAGGCTGAACAGTCCCAACTTTCTCAGCCTATCTTCATATGGGAGGTGCTCCAGTCCCCTGACCATCCTCGTGGCCCCCCTCTGGACTTGTTCCAGCAGTTCCATGTCCTTTTTACGTTGAGGACACCAGAACTGCACACAATATTCCAAGTGAGGTCTCCCAAGAGCAAAGTAGATTTTATGAAGAAAACATTGTGGGGATCCCTGCACAGGTCTCTTGTGGTAACGCACCCTGGATAGCAGTATCTGTTAAGAGGTTGGAAGTATAAACAGAAGAGGACACGCAAAACTTTCTGAGAAGGCATTTGCCTGAAACTGATAGTCCTGAAAAGGAAGATGACCTTCAGTGGGTTTAAACAGGGACAAAGGAAATTTAAATTTTTTTAACACAAAAAAGCAGTAAGCTTTTAAAGTAGCATAAAGAGAGCGTAGACATGTGTGAAATGGGGACAGTTAGTGGAGAACAAGCAAGGAAAAGGTAGCCATCACAGCAGATCTGCCCCTGAGGGCAGTGTCCACAAGGCACCCCTGCCCTGCCCTGCCCAGGCTGGGTGGTTCAAGCTCTCAATGAATCACCAGCAGCAGCCTGAACTCAGCAGTGGTCTGCTAGTGCAGGAGCAGCAGCAGGGACCTCACCTTAGGGTGTTGAGTTATGCCACATTCAGTTATTTTAATTACTCGGGCTGTGCCTATACAGTGCCCAGTGTACTTAGAAGAACTGATTACCAAAAAATGAAATAACATGGTAGCATCTACACCTCATCTAAGCAAGCCATTGCAGGAAGGAAAAAATAATACCCTTACCTGTAGGAATCTGAAAGTTTAAATGCTGAAGGTTTTTAGTAGATTACCTAATAACAGAGTATTCAAGATTGTTTCAGTCTGGTGTACACAAAACAACAGAAGTTAACAAATACATGTCTGTAGTTACACTAACTCAACATAATATATCTACTTGATGGGGATAAAATACTACCAGAATCAGATATTCAGGAGATTAAAATGCTGTCACTGTGTTGTGTCCAATGAAACTTTACCTGGTTCCATAGGTTAAAGACCTGGACTGGCTTCTTTAGGATTCATTTTCCATTTATTCATTTTGAAATCAAAAAGTGCTGGTGCTTTAGGAGTGTACATCATTTAAGGCATGGGATGGGACCATGTGTAGTTTTCAGTGATTAATAATTCTGTGATTTCAGAGCAATTCATATTTTATGGATTGGTTCTGTGGTTACGAATAGGCATTTTTATTAAGGAAACTTAAAGCCAAACATAATCATCTTCTTGACCATTAATAAATTTAAATAAAGGAACAGTTTGAGGAAGATATCCATTTTGCTCACAGTGCCCTTCACCTCTAGAGAAATTTCACTGTATTTGGCATCATAACATATCAATGCTTGATGAAAAAAAACCCACAGCTATCCTTTGCACGACACTATAGAAGGCCACTAGGTTGGTTAGGCAGGTCTTGCCCTTGGTGAAGCCATGCTGGCTGTCTCATATCACACCCATATCTTCCATGTGCATTGACAGGTCTTCCAGGAGGATGTGTTCCATGATCTTCCTATGCACAGGGGTGAGGCTGACAGGTCGATAGTTCCTGGGGTTCTCCTTTCTACTCTTTCTAAAAATAGGTGTAGTGTTTCCCTTTTTCCAGTCACCAGGGACTTAACCTGACTGCCAGGACTTCTCAAATACCATGCAGTGTGGCTTGGCAAATATGGAGTGTGGTTTACTCTTCAGCTAGTGGGAAAAAGGCTGAAACTTCAGAGAAAGTAATTCTTACTGCAATAAGTCTATTATGTGATTGGGAAAACGGCATTAAAGGCATCTGTCTTCCCACTGATTACTGGCAAAGCTGTGAGTGCATCCCAGATCCAGAATGTCTAAAATTATACAAATTCCACCTTTAAGGGTGGAAGTCAAGAGTGAAAACTGCTCAGAAAGGTAGATTGCTGTTGCTTACAGCTGTACTCCTGAAATTAGAAATGTCAGTCTTTGCGGGGGGAGCCACATGCACAAAAAGACAGAGAACTAAGGATAAAATGCGTGTTCCAAGATTAAATATTGTTTGGTTTGTTCTGTGCAGTATCTTCTCAATAATAAGAGCTTGTACATTTTTCTTTGCCACTTTGCTATCCACTGAGCAGCCATAAAATGCTATCCTATCTGAACAGGAGCATTTTTTGTTGTCAGTAATATTTTTTGAAGTTTTGAGTAGTAGATAACCAGGCCTATTGTCCCTCAAGGATCTCCAGTTACTTCAAATATTTTCTTTCTCTGGCTGATGGCATGACATGTGTGCTCTCCTATTGCTCATTTTCCTAACAGATGCCTACTGCCCTTAGCACTTCTGCCACATTTTTATTGCATAGGTAGAAGGAAGACATAATGGGGATTGTGTTTAAACTGCAAAGTTTGATTGAACTCTCTATATTCTGGAAGAAAAAAAATAAAAGTCTGATTTTAATGGGAGTTACAGTGGGATGGTTCTCATTTGTTTCCTAAAAAAATATTTCATTGTCTTTTTCTTGCAGATATTGCAGCACATAGAATGTGAAAACAAATCTACCCAGCTATTGGCCCTTTTATGCTGAGGACAGCTTTTTCATTTGCACAGCTATCCCTAGAATGGCATACTCTTTTTAGCAGCTGAATAATGAGAATGTTTCTAAGCTAATTATTGACATCTAACATTAGTTGTTTCAGGGTTTTTTAATAGCTCTTTTAATCTCTATTTATTTGTATTTATTCACATTTCACTTTTTCAGAATTGAGCACTGCTAGGAAAAAGAGGCAGGATCCACATGAACTTGTACAAAAGCATTTTTGCCAGGATACTGGCCAACCTGTTAAGGAGAAACTAGGAAATATGGGGAAGGAAAATATATCAAAGATGATTTCTAAGTGACAGTGATATATTTATTTCATGATTTTGTGACTTCTACTGGACCTATATATTTAGTTGACTTTCAAAGTTATTGCATTTATTTCTAACAACTCAGGGAAGACAGCTGAAATTCAAGGAAATAAAAAATACTGTTTCTTTCAAATAGGAGAGGTGAATGGAGGTGAAAAGAAGACCAGTTGTCATAGTTTCAATTTCCAGAAAAATACTATATTATTATTATTATTAATATTATTATTATTAAGCAAGACAACAGTTGCAGGCAATATATATTTTAAGGATCAGACTATGTCAAATATTCTTTTTTTTTTTTTTTATAAGATGAAGTATTAGTCTTTTTTACAAATGTAAGATAATGAATAGCTGCCATGACAAAAATTGTTCAGAAAAAAATAAATAATTATTAATACTGTAATTAAAAAAAAAAGCAACCACCAAAAACCACCTGTCATGGGTTCAGCAGCAGCAGTCATTTTTCTCCTTGGTAGCTGGAGCAGCACTGATAACATCAGTGTTTTCAGTTGCTGCTTGGTAGTGTTTTGGTCTGACCAAGGACTTTCTGAGTCTCATGCTCTGCC
>JARCZZ010049467.1:20076-35767 GCA_030323915.1 Brotogeris chrysoptera | reverse complement strand
GGAATGGGTTGCCCAGGGAAGTTGTGAACGCTCCATCGCTGGCGGTGTTCAAGGCTGGGTTGGACAGAGCCTTGGGTGGCATGGCTTAGTGGGAGGTGTCCCTGCCCATGGCAGGGGGTTTGGAACTAGATGATCTTAAGATCTTTTCCACCCCTAACTATTCTATGATTCTATGATATTCTGCCTACCCTTCTGCAGGCTAGAGGTACAGACAAGGCAAAACCTCTGCATGGCTGACCATGCCATTCTGCTGCTGCCACCTAGGCTGGTTGTCTGATGATATTTGACCCATTGAAAGTTATTCAGCACTATGTGAGTGACTGAAACTACCTTAAAATCATAAAATCATAGTATAGTTTGGATTGGAAGTGACCTTTAAAGGTCATCTTGTCAAACCTGCAATCACCAGGTTGCTCAGAGCCCCATCCAATCTGGCCTTGAACACTTCCAGGGATAGGGTGGTCACAACTTCTCTGGGCAACCTGTTCTAATGTCTCACCACTCTCATTGTAAAAAAATTATTCCTTATATCTAATCTAAATCTACCCTCTTTTAGTTTAAAACCATTACCCTTTGTCCTATCACTGTAGGTGCTACTAAAAAGTCTGTCCCCATCTTTCTTATAGCCCCCCTTTACGTTTTAAAGGCTGCAAGTCTCTCTGGAGCCTTCTTTTTTTCCAGGCTGAATAACCCTGACTCTCTCAGCCTTTCCTCATAGCAGAGGTGTTCCAGCCTTCACCTTTGTTTCTGTGGCCTGCTCTGGACCTGCTCCATGTGTTTCTTTTACTGAGAACTCCAGAGCTGGACACAGTACTCCAGGTGGTCTTTCACCAGAGCAGATCAGACAGGCAGAATCCCCTCCTTTGACCTGCTGGCCATACTTCTTTTTATGCCACCCAAGACACCTTTTTAAAATATAACATAGCATAAGTGACCAGTAAAAGACAAAGCAGCTCAAAAGTCAAAAGAGGTGAGAAAGATGTGTTGCACAGGTGCTTGTACTGGAGTCCATCCAGAGAAATGGCACTTGTGAGGTGGGGGTGTGTCCTTCCAAGCCCTTATACATGCACCAGCTTTCCCTGGTTGGGTAGACCTGTCTGGCAAGCCAGGCTGTAGATTGAGCCAGTCCACCTCTCTGAATGTCTCATGCAGAATGCCTACCCCTGTGTGCTTAAGAAGGGCACGTTCCGCCTATTTACAGCTCACCGTGACACTCTCGATAGTAGCTGGCTTCTTAAATGTGGACATCAAAAAGGCAAAGAGACAGCACTGAGAAGCTCCGAAGCCTGCTTTGCAGGCACTCCTCACCAAGCTCTTTTTGAGGAAATACTTTCAGATCCCTTGGATGGGCAAATGAACCCATGAAGCAGAAAAGCTCAAATACATGAGAGCCAAACTATACAGTCCATAATTTGCCCTTCAAACTTCTGTTTTCCTTCTTACATGTTTGACAGTCTGTTTCAATGACAGTTCAAAAAGGAAGCCACAATTTTTGTATGTGATGGAAGGCAACGAAGAGAGTGTGATAAGAGAAATACTTCTGTTACTTATGTAAGTGACCAGAAAATATTTCTCCTGAGGTTTAAAACTCATTCAAACTCTGCAGACATAATGTTTTGCTACACGCTCTAATTCTACTTAAGAGTAGCAATTACTTCTTAAAGCGATACAGACAAATGATACAAATTATGTCCACTTTTTGGTTCCCTTCAGCATAAAGATCAGTGCATCCAAACTTCTGAAGACACCAGAAATCATATTCAGCCACCTTGTGCTTGGGCACAACATGCTGTGGCTATGTATCGCAGTTTTTTGGGGATCACATTCCCAGTTCTCCCTGTCCCAGGCCATAGGTAAGTGGATGGAGATTCTGAAATATTTGCCTTGAGGCATGTTTTTGGGCTGGACAGGAAGAGCTGACACAGTGTCTCAATGTACCACTGCATGAGAATCTATACAGCCTCCTACCTTGCTCCTACAAAAGGTCAGTGCAATGTATTTTCAAAATCTTTCTCTGCTTAAGCTCCTTGCCATTTTGCTTCCCCCTTTGGATTAGCCATCCAGTTGACAGCTCTGCTAAAGCAGTGTTAGACAGAGTAGATGCAGTTTCCATTTTGGAGTCTGCTATTCAATGAAGTTATCTGTGCCAGAGAGTCTTCCTCTTGTACAATCGCCAAGATTCCTGCTGGAAAGGTGTGATTGGCACTGCTGACTTTCTGCGCCCTAAGTAGCTCCCATTAGCTGCAAGCCATGCCAGAGCTTCTGGCTGGAATTTGTTGAAAGGAAAGTCTTTGAACCTAGTGAAATCAGAGGCAGAGCTCTGTGTATAGTCAGATACCTATCTTGCAAACTTTTTCTCTTCAGTGAGATAGGGATGTTACCTGCCTCAGAAAACTTAGAAGACGAATGGACAGAAGGCAATGCTGTCTCTGGGTGTCTGTTACTGTAGTCCTGGATAGTATGACTACTGTATGAACTACAGGCACTATTCTTGCTGTACAGCTGCCCCAGATACCATGTGTAATAGCTGCATTAACTGTGCACCAAGTAGACAAATTTGCTGGAAGCTTGCAGAATCCTATATAACAGCCCTCATCTTCTTACCTAACCTTCACTCCAGAGGCTGCAGATACAGGCTTGAAAACACAGGGGGGAAGAAAAAAAAGAGAGAAGAAAAATGAGATGAGACTGGACTGAAATGGCAGACCCAGCTTCTCATAGGCAATACTGGCAGGACAAACAGTCCTGTTCGGAGGGTCTGCCAGAGCATTCTTCTTTATGAAGAATTGCTCTCTTGCAAGCACTGAACCAGCCTAATCCAGCATAACTCAGACACCCTTGGCCTGGTTAAGCCTGGGTTAGGTAGCTCTATCTTCTCACGTACCTGTGCAGCACTGAATGCAGTAGATTTGCCAGTTCTAGAGTCATCATACATCTGGTCTGTAGCCATGCCTAGTGAAATAGAACTGAAACAGTGAGTACAGTTGCTCCAGCTGCAAGACACCAGGAAGCCAATGCACTGAGCCTCAGACTCCAGCAGCAAGGGCCATGCACACTATTTGTGTACCTATGCACTAGAAGAGATAGCATTGCCCTTTACACCAGGCCTGAGAAGCTGACAGGCATCAGCAGGGTGGGAGAGAAGTGTCCTTTGAATTGAATTGGCAGTCACATTCATTTGCTTTATGTGCTGTTTTGATGAAGCCCAGAAAATATATATTTCTACAGTCTGACCGACTGTGTGAAGCCCATAGAGAGAGACTACACAATGTCAAGCTGAAATTTATTGGCCAGACAGAGTCTTTTTTTTCCCACAAAGACAAATGCTGCCATTAGTATATGTATCAATATTGATTCCTTTGATGGGGTGAAAGGGTAAACATGGTAGGTAGCACCAAGGTTCCAATACTGTCTGCTTTGCCTCCCCCTAGTCCTTCTGCAAGGCTTCCCCTGGGCCTCTAAAATGCCTTTGCTATGAATCAGTGATAAACGACATGATGCAATGCCAGAAGTGAAGGTTTCTGGCACTTCTCTGAATCTTACTGGTAGATGCTCAAGGGGCCACCATTAGCCAGAGCAGGCTAATGATGCCTTGCCTAAGAGAAAGGCAGCCATGATGAGCCATCTCCATGATGTGGGAGCAGCCCAGAAGCCCCAGAAACACCCCAGAAGAGCGTATGGAGGGCCACTTCACGAAACATCTTCAAGGAGGATCAAGCCATCTTGGTGAGTTCCTTTCCCCCACAAACCTGCCTGAGGTCATAAAAAAGACGATCAGGGCAGATTTAATTTCTGAGGACTGTTTCTTGCCTTTCCTCTGCACTAGCTGTGGCTTACCTCGGCACCAGTGCCAGCACTTCATGGGAGGGGGAGAATCCCTGGTGCAAGAAGTCTGAGTTTTCACTAGTGTGTCCTAGCTCAGGTCCGTGGACAGCCCTGACTCTTCCCTGCATTCTCGCTCGGCATACAGTCCTGCCACTGTCATCTGGAGTCTCTGTTCCATGGCCTGGAGAGCTTGTTTGCACTTGAATCCTGCAGTTTCCCAGATAGCTTCCACTCACAGCAATGGAAGAACAAACCAGAACCAAAGCTCCTCACTTAGGCACACACAAGTCATCCAAATCACAGGCACAAGAGAATGTCGATCTATTTAATATGCATGCAGAAGGATGCCTGGACTTGGGCCTGCTTCTTGGTGGTTTTGCCACTGGGTTAAAGAGGCAGCCAGACCACAGTATCATATCCTTGGTATATGAAACGCAGCTTGGCTTATGTGGACCTTAATTGACTGACATGTGGAGTGAACTGGTTTCCTTGCTAAAGGAATACAAATTAATATTCTATGTCACTAGTCAAACTTTCCTCAGCAAGGCTAGAAAAAACTGAACTTGTTTTTAAGCAATGTTAGGAAATTTGATGGCTGCAATGTTTTTAAGCAATGTTAGGAACTTTGATGGCTGCCAAAGCCATCAAACCTAGAAGATGCATTTATATGGTAATACTGGGAAGTTCAATCCATTCACCTGAGTGTTGTCAAGTCTGTTAGGGAAAACAACATGCCTTCTCCTTCATCTTCCTGATCAGGACATAGGTTTGATATACATGCTGCTATCAAAACAATAGGTTTGCTGTAAGATTCTGCACTAGCAATGGCGATCACACACAGGGATGCTTGGCTGCTTCCTCTATGCAGCACTGATCACAACATTTATGTACCTTGGTACTCCCTTTTCCCATCCCTCAACCTTCCTTTTTGCAAATCTTGTACTTCCTTTGTCTGTCCCAATCTCCTCCCAAAGGATCAACTGTCTTATAACTATTTTTCCCCACTGGTATTGTGGTGAGGTTCTTCTGTTTGTTTGGGTTTTTTTAACATCTATGTCCACTTTGGTATTTTTGATACTGTTACCTAGGTAATCTTGGCATTATGTGCTATTACTGACAGTTACTGGCATTATCCCAGAAAGACCTCCCTGCTTCTCTCCAGTTATCTTTGAAAGTTTAGCTTTTCCTCACATCATTGCTTCAAAGCCACTTGGCAGATCCAGCTGTTCCTTGTGGCATTATGTGCAACTTTTGTCAGCTTTTCATACTATTACCTGCCACATGCAGCCATCTCACATACCATGTCGTGCACTTGTCCATGTTCTGTTCAGAGACTTTAATCTCAAGTCAGTGGCTCGTACTCTCCTTTAGCCCCAGAAAATGAAAAGTAAAATTTTCATACAATTACAGGGCTGAGTAAAACTAAGGGCAGGGTATGAGTTGTCAAAACTGCATTTGGAGGTTTGAGGGAATGCTGGAAAATTGCTGCAAACATTTCAAGGACAGCTCAGGAAGTTGTTCATGCTGTTGTAAAAACTCAAAGCCAATGTCTTCTGTTCCTTGCTGGTCACTCCACACCTTAAGTCTCCTGCCTACTCAGTGTGGATGTCTCCCAAAGAAAACGTTTATCATCCCCACATCTCATAAAAAGACAAAGAGAATGGGGTGGATCCAGTGAAAAAACCTGTGGCAACAACTTTCCAGCCAATGTTCTGACAGAGTCCTTACTTACATTTGGTCTTCTCTTTGCTCTACTCTGTTTTCAAGAGTGTCATGTTTGATTCAGCTTTGCCTAAATTTGCCCAAGTTCCTTCATCTTCTGCAGAGCAGTGCTCAGGAAAACAGCAATCACTTCTGCTTTTCAAATATAAATCAAGACTGGGAGAACCAAGAGTTGTGAAATGTAAGACAAGACTCCTTGCTTTTCTGCAAAGATGGGCTTGGCACCTGCCAACTTTTTTCTGCTAGCAAAGACCAGAGAAACCTACATTCAGAGTGAAATCTCAACAAGATTTCTTGAAAGACAGCAGAAAAAGGCTAGTTTATGTTAGTTGCAGATTTGGGCAGCTCTATTGTATCTTCCTCCAGAGCCTTGCTGTAAAGCTCTCAGGAGGGCAGTCTTCCAACTTCAGTGGGAAGAAGAGGTTGCCCCTTCATTTGCACTGGGGAGTGGGATTGAATGTCCTGCAAATATGCTAGGAGCAGGACAGTTTGAGAACACACCTCCTTGGCCATTCTTTGCAAAGCCACAGAGGACTCTTGAGGTAGCACTGTTGCAGATCGCCTTAAGTTTTACTGAATCTTTCTATATTTTGTGTTTGTTTGTGAAACACTTACCTATAGGAACATCTTGATTGAAGAAGTTAGCCTTCATGTTAGTATGGGTTGCTATGCTGCTTGAAATCAGACACTGCATTGCTTGAAGTCCCTGTTCTCTGGAACATATTAGCCTTAGTCCCTACTCTCTAAACCATAACCAGAGCACCTAGGGTCTATTGTATATAGGATGAGTTATTTGACAACCTGGCAAGGTAGCCAGGCAACTTGGCAACAAAATAAGTTTAGGGTGTCCTTTAGATGAATTATCCTTATTATGCTCTCATTATAATACTAAAAAACACACCCACAGATCAAGAAGACCCTTGCCCAGGTGAAGACCCTTCCTCCGTGCAAGCATAGTAACAGAAGAGAATGACACAGCAGATACCATAATTATGTGCAAATCACTAACCAACCATTG
Source organism: Brotogeris chrysoptera (assembly GCA_030323915.1). NCBI lineage: Eukaryota > Metazoa > Chordata > Aves > Psittaciformes > Psittacidae > Brotogeris > Brotogeris chrysoptera. Next base: position 29,202 of record JARCZZ010049467.1, on the reverse strand, counting down.
TAACTGGAGTGTACTATCTTGTAATTTTCATGTATATATGTAATTATGAGATAGGCATGGGGTGTGCTTGATTTATGGAAATTCCACCTAGCATCCCACCACTGCAATAAAGAAGTGCCTGCTTTTTAATGCTACATTGGTATTAAGGAGTTTTATTCTCCTGACTTTTGGTGACAGTGCTGAAAGTCAGGAAAGCTCTCCCAGACAGTGGCACAATGAAAGCAGCTGCTCTGTAACTGGCTTTGCCTCGGATCATAGGCAGTTTAGCTGAGAGAAATCCTTTTTTGAATTACTTGCCTACAGTGCCTTGCCTGATCCCAAGCAGCATAGGCAGAGCAGGGTGGCCCACGAAACTCAGGCATCTTGTGAGTGTGGCGGATAGAGCCACAGGACTCTGACTGATTGCTTCATTGCCTCCAGGCATTAACAGCACCTGTGGCCATCTCTGACCATATTCCTGGCATGTGAGAAGGAGTTCTAAAAGTATCGCTTCTTCTGAAAATATTGCCGGCTGCCTGCCATGGGAAGGAAATAAAGGCTTGGCTGGCTGAAACCTGTATGCTACAAACAGAGCTCAGAGGGAGGTAATTCAAGTCAGCATTCAGGGTGATCCATTATCCCAACTGAAACTCACCCACAGCCCAGCTTCCCATGACCTTTAGCACCCACAGGTGTGGCTTTGTGCTTGGCAAGGGGCATTTCCAAAGTCAAGATCTCTGTCTCTCTTTGTCTCTTTGTGCCTGTTAAGTATCACTGCCCTTGGACGGTCTCCCTAAACTTGTTTGGGAACAGGGGTTGCCTTTGTACAAGACCTTGCATGATGGGGTTCTTCACTGAGGTGAAGGCTCCACTACACTAAGTGAAGCAGCACAGATAAGTCGTTACTAGCTGAAGCAGTAACAAACTCAATAGATCAGCAATGGTACCAAAGACAGTGGTGTGTAATTCAGGAGACTTCACAACTACATTAATTCTTTACTGCAATTAGAGAAAAAACAGGTATCTATGAAGTCCTAGTGTTGACAGATTATCCAGAACGAAGGCACTCAGAAGAGCTCAGAAGGGCCAGCAAGGCAACCTCCCCTCCTTCCTGGTGCACTATAACCTTCTCTCCCAGTGATCAAGCACACCAAGACTAGTCTACTCTTCAGGACTGTCCACATGTACACACAGTAGTGCCACACAGACTGGGAAGACAGTGGGCTTTGCAGCAGGGAATGCAATAACATGGCTGGAGCTGCTGAGTTTGAAGCTGTTGTGTTGTGACATGCTTTGAAGTGTCATGAAATATAATCCACAAAAGGAGGCTCTCCTTTGTCTGTGTCCACCATTTCTAGACAGAGCCACATAATGCATTCCCACCCCCAAGGCAAGATCAGACATAACACCAGCTCCTTGAAACCATTACCAATTCCAGACCAATTGTTGGTAACAGACATCCGAAGAACTATTACTTGCGACAGAGCTATAGAATCACAAAACCATTAGGGGTGGAAGAGACCTCTTGGCAGGGCCACCCAAAACAACTTACACAGGCACATGTCCAAGGTGAGTTTTGAATGTCTCCAGACAGGGAGACTCCACAACCCCCCTGGGCAGCCTGTTGCAGGGCTCTTACAACCACAATGTAAAGAAGCTTTTCGTCATGTTGAGATGAAACTTCTGTTTCAGTTTATGGCCATTGCTCCTTGTGCTGTCGATGGCACCACTGAAGAGTCTGGCACCATCCTCCTGGCACCCACCTTTGAGATACTCATCTGCATTAATTAGATCCCCTCCCAGTTTGCTCTTCTCTAGACTAAACAGGCCCAGCTCCCACAACCTCTCCCCATAAAAAAGATACTCCAAACCCCTGATCATCCTTGTGGCCCTCCCCTGGACCTTTTCCAGTAGCTACTTGCCTTTCTTGTACCAAAGAGCCCAGAAATGGACACAGTTCTCCAGATGTGGGATTACCAGGGTCAAGTAGTGGGGGAGGATTACCTCCCTCGACCTGCTGCCGCACTCCTCTCAACGCACCCCAGGACACTCTTGTCCCAAGGGCTGGCTCAAAGCCAATTCATCATCCACCAACACTCCCAGGTCCTTCTCAGCTGAACTGCTTTCTAGTAGGTCATCCCCCTGCCTGTGCTGGAACTGGGGGTTCTTCCTCTCCACATGTTCCACTCCCTACACTTGCCCTTGTTGAATCTCATTAGATTTCTCCCCACCCAGTTCTCCAGCCTGTCAAGGTCCTGCTGAATTGCAGCACAGCTTCAGGTGTATCAGACAGTCCCCCCAGCTCCGTGTCATCAGCAAACTTGCTGAAGGGACACTCTAACCCTTCATCCAGGTCACTGAACAGCACTGTACAATTTCTCTGTGCCTTATTATGTAGGGCTGTTTTGCATCGGAGGGAAAGCACTGGGGTGAGGAGGGAGGTTCGTGATGCATACATGACTCTCCTCCATGACAGCTACATCTAACCACAAATCCTGTTCCATGCCCCCATGCAAGTGTACTGCCTGCACCACAGCTCCCCACAGTTCACACCCACAGGTCAGCCAGAGCAGGCAGCTTCTAGGCTGCTCTGCTGTAGTCTTAACCCAAGGGTGGAGAGAGCTGCCTTCCAGCCCTTGAAGAGCAGAGACTCAGGTGGTACTGATTCTGGATTTGCAGCAGGAAGACTTAACCCAGAAGAAACTGTGTAAATATGTGTCAAGGTTTAGACAAAGAACTGTCTTGTTCTCAGTAGATGGTAGACTGGACAACTACCAAAGGGCACCACAAGAGGAGAATATCCTTCGACCAAGAGCATCTATCTCAACAAGAAGTTGGCAGCGAAACTAACTTTTATGGTGCCTTCATTTATACTAAAAATATAAATAAATAAACCAAAACGCCTCTTTTGAGATGAGACCCTTGCCCACCGAGACACTTACGGAACATGCATGGTGAAATAAATCAATACCATGCCTTTAAACAGAGACGAGAGAACAGAAGTGCCAATGATTGTACATTACTGACCAATCATTGTAACTGGAGTGTACTACCTTGTAACTTTTGCGTATAAATGTAAACTAGAAGCCAGCATTGGGTGTGCTTGATTCGTAGAAATATGCCAAGCAACCTAGGCAGAATAAACGATGCCTCCTCCCTGAACAGACCTGGAGTGTGCTTTGAGACTCCTTTTTCAAACAGGCAGCTGCTCAGCTCTCCACCACAGACCCATCTCTGCCGCCAAGAAACAGCACGCTACTGCCTGCGACCTGGCAGGAGCAAAAGAAACACGCACGGCTGCTGGCAGAACCATCGAATCACCCACTGGTTTGGGTTGGAAAGGGCTTAAAGACTGATACCGAGAAAAGGAACAAACAGAATTTTGTGCAGCGTATAAAGTTTTATTTACAGCGCTGGATGCACGGGGGATCACTCCTCCTAACGTGCACGCCTTCTGGTTACAGAGCTCGGACATATATTATACAAATCATACATATTCATTAAGCTGTTGTGATGCGTAACTTAGCTCCCGCTTCGTATGGTAATTGGTTTCAGAAGTCTTTTCCGCATGCGCGCTGTCTCCTGGTGGTCTTGGGTGAGGGTCTCGGGATGAAGTAAGAGTCTTCCTCAGTGACCTTTATGCAGACTTTTAAGGTTGAACTTTTTACCTTCAGTCTGCCGCATGCGCAGTCGTCACTGAGCCGATTCAGCAGAACTTTATCAGTATCCCCCCAGACACTAGGTTTCATGTTACTTAGATTTCTCTCTTCCTACGCTTCACCAGTACCCTCCTAGGTGCTATCTTCTAGGATACTTAGATTTACTTCTTCCCGCGTTCACATTCCCCAGTTTGCACAGCCCTTTACATTCCCCAGTTTGCGCAGCCCTTGAGTGATTTTTCCTTTCTTCAAGACCACAGAGTTCCAACCAGCGGAACTCTCCCTGCGGGCATCCCACACACCGCAGCCCACCGCAGCCCGAGCTCGCTCCCCCTCCCTCACAGGAGCCCGTGTCCCGGCTGTCAGCCCGGCACAAGAGCCGGACGCGCGGCCTCAGAAGAGGCAGGACGCGAGCGCACGAGAGGCGGAAGCACGGCACCCATTGAAAGCCGCACGAGAGCGCAGGGCGGGCGAAACTACAGCTCCGGAAGAAGCACGACGCGAACGGAGGAGGCGGAAGCACCGCTCCGGAAGGGGCAGGACGCGAGCGCGCAGGACGCTCTCAGCCCCGCGGGGAGGCGCTGCGGTATTGCAGCTGCCGTCGGTCCCTGGGCGACCCATCCTCATCGCCATCCCCGTCCTCGTCCCCGTCCCCGTCTCCCGGCCTGTTCACGTGAGGCCAGTGCGCGTGGTTCTTCGCTTCAGCAGCGGGACGCCGGAGGTTAGCATGTTCCGCATCGAGGGCCTGGGGCCCAAAATGGACCCGGAGGAGCTGAAGCGGAAGATGCGCCGCGATGTCCTCACCTCCGTCCGCAACTTCCTCATCTATGTCGCGCTGCTGCGGATCAGTGAGTCTGCGGCGGGGCAGGGCCAGGGCCAGGGCCAGGGCCTGCGTGTGCCGGTGGCTGGGCACGTCCTCGAGGGGGCGGGAGGGCCTCGGCGTCCCGGCGGGGCCTGGGCGAACGCAGCCCTTCTGGGCTTCCCCAGAGCATGGAAGAACATCGGCGTGCTGCCGGCTTTTGCAGGCAGTGCTGTAACGTCTTGCATCAGAGGCTCGCAGCTTTTCTTCAGGGTGCCCTTCACTCCGTTCGAGTGATTCCACCCTCGCCTGGCTGTGTCGAGCGCTGCCCCAAGGCGCTGAACTGCAGCACGAGCGGGCATGCCCTGTTCTCCGTTAAATCCTGCTACTTCACCCGTTACAGCGGTCATGCAGGGAGAGAAGGGACGATGTGGTAGGCGGGGAGTGGTATCTCACCCAGAGTCCGAATATTTTAGATGCTACATAAACGTGTTGTAGTTTCATCACAGACTCACTGTGGACTTCTTGTTACCTTCAGCTGAGTTAAATTCATATAGCTTTATCTTCTTTTTTCAGCTCCTTTCATCCTGAAGAAGCTGGACAGTATATGAACGTTTAAGAGAGTATATGAAAACATAAAATGGACTGTAGCTGCTTTTGTGTTTGCTAATTAAGCATTGTGATAGAGGCAGACATCCAATACTAAATGGTTCTAAAATGTTTCACTTAAGCATATCTGACCTGAGAAGGATAACCTATTTGGGAGTATGGGGAAGATGCCTGTTCCTGCAGGTGAATCCTGGTCAAAGAATACTCCCTCGTATCATCAAGTAACGACTTGTGATGGAGCATTTCTTGTACTGTTTTGAAAAACCCTGCACCTCCATTTTGTACAAAGTGTTAAATGTTAGCGAGTTCTTTTTGTTATGCAGCTACCTCTAAATTGCCACGTGCTGTCAATCTTACTGAACCTGTCTGTATGAAAAGTGAAGTTGTTAATGAATCCAGCTCACAGCAGCTTGACTTGAAATAAATGGAAGAGCAGTTGTGTCACTTAACTCTGGTAGCGATTTGTTTTCAGTACTCATCACTTAAACTAGAGGTAGTCCGGTATTATCCTAGAATCATAGAATAGTTAGGGTTGGAAAGGGCCTTAAGATCATCTAGTTCCAACCCTCCTGCCATGGGCAGGGACACCTCACACTAAACCATGCCACCCAACGCGATGTCCAAATTATGTCTCTGGCTCTTGTCTTAACCGTGCTCTCCACCTTAAAAATCAACTTATATTGAGGAAAAGCAAGAGAGAGTGAAAAAGACAAGGTAATGGTGTGTTTTTCAGGTTGCTAAATGTGTAGCAACTGAGAGACGGGAACGTTTAGTCAAGATTCAGGGAAATGAAAGGAGGAAATGTTCTAAAGCTTTACCCAGCAGGTCTGTACCACTTTTCCCTTCAATTAGAACCTCCTGGGTCTTGAATTTACACAAAGAAAAGCAGGAACACCACCGTAGTTCTTCTTTGAGAGGTAACTGAATTTTAGTCACAACAGTCTTTTTACAATGCCTGTTACTGCCTTTTGCCAGTACTTGCAGTGGTTTGGGTGTTCTGTTAGTTTGTTGGGGTTTTTTTTCTTCGTATCAATCTCATTGACCATGACAAATTGCTGTGTTCTGGTAGTTCAAGAGCGTTATTTTACGCCAAGGCTGCCTGCAACTTTATGGCGTTGCACTGCCTACACTGATGTCCAAATAGGGGATATTTCCTCACAGAAACAGCTTGCTTTATGAATGATATTGTGATTGTTCTCTCTGAAAGGGGTTTAGTAAACTTTGTGCTAATGCTCATTAGTATCCACCCTGTACGGAGTTGCCAAAGCAAGAGCTGGGTTTTCAGCTGTTTTGGTTTGTCTAAGTTGTAAAAGATACATTTAGGATTTGACTTGATATCCTTAGATCAGCCGCACACTAAATCTCCAGAGATGCTTAAATGCTTCTCAGTCTTGTACTTAATGCATGGGGAGTAACTTAGGGGAGTGCTAGCAAAGCCACTTGTAAAAAGGCACCCTGAGTGCTTGTCCCTGAGACAGGTAGGGGTTGAAAGTGCAGTTCATGAATGGCAGGCTGGGAAACTGGGTATTAATTTGGAAGCGTAATAAATTAATCTGGAGACTTCTAACCGGAGCTGATGCATGGCCCTGGAGCCTTGGATGCCCACTGCAGTCAAATAATCCAGTCCTATTTAATTTAAAATCTCAGGATTTTTCTGAGAAATTAAAGCAGGGATATTCCTGATCTCGTTGTTCTGATATCTTTGTAAAATGGAGCAAGCGTAACTGAATAAATTGTGGAGTTATATTATCCAGTTACTAATTAATGCAGCAGGTAACTACATTGGAGTTATAATGGTGGTGGTGGGAGTAATGAGATACATTAAAGAGTCTGGCTCTGCCTGTGCTGGCCAGAATCTTCAGCCACCCTGCCCTCTGCCCAGCTCTGGAGAATGAAACACTGGAATCCCTTTTGGTCTTGTGTCTTTGTGCAGGATCAAGAGGTAAAGGGGTGGAGTACTCAAGCAGTGTAAGGATGTGAAGGTTTCTAGCAAACCATTTCACTTTATCCTTAAAATCATGTGTATGGCACTTTGTCCACTTGCAAGCACGTTTCAAGGCATAACACGGCTGACATACGGGAGCATATGGGATGTATCCCATCCTGGAGAGTCATCTTGGTCAATGAGGAGTTCCCCATGCCCCAGCAGCGTGCGCTTGCAACCTAGAACCCACCTGTGTGATGTGCTGCATCCCCAGACTGTGAGCAGCTGGTCGAGGGAGGGGATTTGTCCCCAGTACTGTTCTCTGGGGAGACCCCCCTGCAGTCCTGCATCCAGCTCTAGGGCAACAACACAAGAGGGATGTGGAGCTGTTGGAGTGAGTAGGCCACAGAGATGCTGCGAGGGCTGGAGCACCTCTGCTCTGGAGACAGGCTGAGAAAGCTAGTCTTACTCACTACACAGAGAAGTTGCATAGCTATTTTGCCAGCTTGCCCCATTTCTGTCCCAATTAACTTATTTCCAGTTGCTTTTATTCATTTTTACCAATGCAGCTTCAACTTCATACTCACTTTCAGTTTTCTACAGCCATAATGTTCAAGAACCTTTAGCATAAAGCCATGCCGGGTTTTGAAGCAATCAAATCATGTGTTGTCTCTCTCCCGTATCCCCCACTGTACACACTGTACAAGCACAAAGTGGCCTTAAGTTCAGTTTTAGCAATGCAATTAAGTTTGAAAATGTCCATTTATCACACATGCAGGAGTAAGATTTCTCTCCGCTTAAAGCCTCTGTTCTGGAGGTGTTACTTTTATTGCCAGCAATTGGCACTGCAGTGGCAAATGCCAGGTATTTCGTATTCAATCTACTTAAAAATCAGGTAGCTTAATGCAAGCTTATTGACTGGTGCCTGAAGATGGAGAGCAATGCATTCAAATACTAGTACTCCCCAGTTTCTCATGATTGGAAGTAACGTGTGACTCGTTCACAGAACTTGAAAATTTTTGGAAAAAATGAAAATATCAGTGAAAATTTTTGGAAAGAATGAAAAGATCAGTGTCTGAAAAACAAAGTCTCATGCTGAAATTTAAAATTCGGAGAGGCCAAAATGTACTGTTTAACCAGGCTAATGACCCTGAGGGGAGGTTGCAGGTCAGGCCTGGGGTAAACCCAGTGTCACGCTTGGTGGTAAAAGGGAAGCCTCAGGGGTCACATACCCCCTTCAGTTTGTGCTGCCATCATGTCCCTAAGTGCCACGGCCACCAATGACCTTGACCACGGTAAGTACAGGGGTACTGGCCTCGGAGCAGTGGGGGAGCACGGGGCTATCCCTGGGGCTGCGGTCAGGGGCGCAGGGCCCTGAGACGGGGGGACGCGGTGTGGTCTCTAACACCTCCGGTGCCTCGGTGGCCGCTGAGGCCCGTCGGGGGGAGTCCCGTCGGGGGGAGTCCCGTCGGGGGGAGTCCCGTCGGGGGGAGTCCCGGCCCCTCACAGCGCGGGTTCGGGAGAGGCCGGAGGGGACGGCGCGTGGTGACGGGGAGGTGTGCCCAGGTGATTGGCGTGTCCGCCAGGGGGCGTGGTCCTGGCTGCCTGAGGAGGGGGCCGTGGCGTAGGAGGGGCGCAGCGCCGCGGGTCAGAGGAGCGGAGCGGTGCGGTGCGCGGTGGAGGAGCGGAGTGTGGGTAGGAGCGGCCGTGCAGAGGGGTGCCGAGTCCTTTGGCTGGAGGCAGGGTGGCGGCAGTGTCCCGGGGCTGGCGGGCTTGGAGCGGCCTCCCGGGCCAGAGCGACTGGGAGAAGGGGGACCAGGCGGGAAGGGTCACCCGCCCCATAGCGGCCCCAGCCTGGGAGAACGGTGTCCTCTGCGGCGCACCAGCCTGCGAGTGCCACTGGGAGGCGGCGGAGTGCTCTGGAAAGCGAGCGCTGCATGGGCACTGCAAGAGGTGTACTGGGTGCCGACGGGATATACTGGAATGCGGATCTGGATCGTACTGGAAGTCCTGAGGAGGGCGCTAAGCCATAGTAGGATTCACTGGAGCCTACTGAAAGGCAAGGGTCTGGACCATCCTGGGGGTCGTGGCGAGGCTCTGAGCCGTACTTGGGAGATGTATGGGGGCCTGTTGGGGGGGGGGGGCGGCAAGGGCGG
>JARCZZ010049467.1:0-20066 GCA_030323915.1 Brotogeris chrysoptera | reverse complement strand
CCCCGGCCCGGGCTGTGTACTGGCACTGACTGGTGGTTGTTGGAGAGGGGGAACATGTGCCACATACAGGTGGCACAAATGGGCAAAGAGTAGGGAGAAAACCAGGTGAAAATCAGGGGAAATAGGGGAAAAAAAACTCAGGGTAAAATGGGGAAATAGAGCAGAAACAGGCACAGGCCAAGGGAGGACATGAGGTGGGGAAACTTCAGGGGAAGAATACCTGGACATGGGTCAGGAATGGGGAGAAGGAGGAGAAAGGGTGGAAGTGCAGCAAAACCAGGAAAAATAGTAAACGCAGGGAGAAAGGGAGGGAAATTATGGAAAACAGAGAAGTGGAAAAATGGAGGGAATTGGGGAAAGAGGAAAGAAACAGCACAAATTAAGAAAAATGGATCAAAACGCGGGAGGGGAAAGGCAATGAAGAGGCAGTACAGGGCAAAACCACAGTTATCGTGGTTCGGGCAGGAAGAGCAGGAATAAACCAAAATGGGGCACACAGGAGCACAGAAAAATGGAGGGGAAACCACGGAAAAGTGAGGTAACACCGAGAATAAATAGGAGGAAACAGGGTGAAAATGGGCAAACAGGACAAAAAGAGCAAAACTGGGACAAACCCAGTGAAAACTGAGGCAAAACAGGGACAAAAATGGGGAAAAAAGGCAAAAATTGGATAGTTGGGGAAATCTGGGGGTGGTTATGGGGCAGGGATGGCAGCTATGGGACACTTGGGGGGGATCTGGAGGTATTACGGGATACCTGGAGAGGTGTGGGAGTTTTGGGCAGTTGGGAGAACTGGAGGGCAGTTATGGACAGTGGAAGGTAGCTGGGGGCAGCCACGGTTCAAGCTCTTCGTGTAGGTCAGACACGGAGCTCTTGGAGGTGGTGACAGAGGGGCTTCTCTGATTGTGGTAAAAGGGAAGTGTCAGGGGTCACATCCACCGTGTGGATGACAGGATCTCCCCAAGGCCCTGAGCACACCAGTATGGCCTCAAAGATCCCAGTACTGCATATGCACTGCCCTGACTCACTCACCACCATCCCAATATGGGCCCAGCACTTCCAGTGTGAGCCACAGGTGTTCAAGCATGATCCCAGTACAAGCTCAGTGTTCTAGTATGAGCTCAAATGTTCCCAGTACAATGCCAGTCTGGGAGTATGATCCCAGTATGCTACCAGTGCTCCCAATATGATGCCAGCCTAAGTCACAGGTCGTCAAGCACAATTCCAGTATGGGCCCAGTACTTCCAGTATAGCAGCAATGTTCCGAGTACAATGTCAGGTTTTGTCACAGCTCGTCATCTAGGAACCCAGCACGGCCCCAGCACTCCCACTGTGGGCCCAGTGCTCTGAGTATGATGCCAGTATGAGCTACAATTAAACTAAGATCCTAATATGGGCCAAAACGTTCCCACTATGGACCAAGTGTTCCCAGTACAGTACCAGCCTGGACTGCAGCTCTTCAAGTATGATCCCAGTATGGACCCAAACATTCCCAGTGTGCTCCTGGTGTTCCCAATATGCACCCTAATACGGGCCGTAAAGCTCTGAGTGCAGCTCCGGCGCACTCCTAATGTGACCCCCAAGGCTCCCAGTACAAGCCTGAGGTTCACAGTACGGGCCCCAAGGCTCTGAGTTCAGCTCCAGCACACTCCCAGTGTGGATCCCAAGCCTCCCAGTACGTGCCCCAGAGCTCACAGGGCACTCCCAGCACAGGCTTTAGCGCTCCTCCAGTGCACTCCCAGTGCTCCCAGCAGACAGCAAAAATGGGTTTTGCTCTGACCCGTCCCACTGCCTCTTTGGGCTGCACCCCTAAGTCTCCATAATTCCCCCAAGAACAGTATTACCAGCCTGCCATCACCTTTATTGGTGGGTGGGTACATTGGGTCACAGGATGAGGCCCCCACCAGTGAACTCCATCCGCTGCAGAGGGAAGAAAGAGAAAGTGGGTAACTGTGGGAACCCCAGTATCCAGGCCAAGGGGAGCCCTGCCATCAGGCAAAGTAGGGTGGGGAGACCTTGACATCTGGGCATACCTGTGGGGGGGCAACGAAGGCCAGCCAGTCAGAGGGGCGGGTGGGCAGCAGACCCATGGCTTGGCACTTGTAGAGAGCCAGTGCCAGTCCCAGTCCATTGCCCACCAGGAACACCAGACCCTGCAGTGCCCGCCGGCTTGAGCTCTCCAGTGCCTTCAGTGCTGCAGGGGTGACAGGGAGAGATAGAGAAGATGGGGGACTTGTCCCCACTGGGGACCAGGGGTAATGACAGGTGGGGAGTCACAGGGGAGGGGGGGTCACTGGGTGGATTGCACAGGGGTGGCTGTTGGGGAACACAAAGGAATGAGTAACATGGGTGCAACTGTTGGGGAAAGCATGGTTGTAAAGTGACACTGGGGTGACTACTGGGGGATGCGTAGGATGGGGGCAACTGTTTGAGGACGTGGAGAAACTGATGAGGGGTGATATCATAGGAATGACTGCTGGGGGATCTGTGGGGGTAAGGGGCACAGGGCCAACTGTTGCAGTGGGACAGGTTTGGGTTAGAAGGGACCTAAAAGCTCATCCAGTTCCAATCCCCTGCCAAAGGCAGGGACACCTTCCACTAGACCAAGTTGCTCCGAGCCCTGTCCAACCTGACCTTGAACACCGCCAGTGATGGGGCAGCCACAGCATCTCTGGGCAACCTGTGCCAGGGCCTTACCACCCTTACAGGGAACAACTTCTGCCTAACATCTGATCTAAATCTCTTCTCTGTCACTTTAAAGCCATTCCCCCTTGTCCCGTAATGACATGCCCTTGTAAAAAGCCCTGTCCAGGTTTCAATGTCCCACTTTTGTGGGGCAGGAGGAGCTGTTGCGGGATATGCGGGGATGATTTTTGCAGCGGGAGATGTAGGGCAGGGGACTTCATCAGGTACGTGGGGCAACTGCGGTGTGGCAGGAGCTGGCTGTGTGGGGACACCCGGGGAACTGTCACCCACACGGGGCTGTACTCACTGGCAGAGAGGGACATGAGGGCCTGCAGTGGGCGCCAGCCCATCATACAAACCATCATGGCAGGAAAGATGGAGATGGTATTGCCGGCCATATACATGATGAACAGGTTCATGGGGATCTGCTTTAGCGGTGCCAGTGCCACGTCCCAGCAGCGCTGCAGGGAAAGAGAGAGCACAGACATCCGTGATGTGGGCGGGAGAGCTCTCTTACGGCACTTGGGCGTGCGGGACACGGACTACCCGCCACGGGACACCCAGACGTCCGTCCGGCGGGTGTCCCTCCTTCTCTCCTCCCCCCCGCCTACCTTCTCCATGAGGATTTTGTCGCTCTCGTGGACGCCTCCCTCCCCTAGCTGCCGCTCGGCGAACCCCAGCGGCCCACGGCCCTCTGCGGCTCCGCGGGGCCTGTATGGGGATAGAAAGGAGCAGATGAGAACAGGGAGCTCCCTGGACCTCACCAAATCCGTGTCGTGACGTCGTCGTCCCCGGTCCAGGCCTCACCGCCCCCCCGGCGCCGCTGCCAGCTCCAACGACCACTTAAAGCGCCGGCCCCGGACCGCAGCCGTCGCCGCCGCCATCTTCAGAGTGCTCGACTGGGAACGAGCGGTTGTCGTCACGTGGGTGGAGAGAGTCACGTGAGAGGAGTCACGTGAGGAATCCGCGGTGGGCGCTTCTTTTCTCGCTGAGGCTCGTCCGGGAGCGGGGATATGGCACTCTCCGGCTGCGGCGCGGGATGCGCGGCTTCGTTTGTAACCCTCTCCTGCCTGCCGGGTAACGCGTTACGTTACGGCTCTCTTTTGCGCCTGCTTGTGTGCACTGCTCTTTGTTCCTTACAGTTTCGTGCATTCCTCGGAGCTCTCGGGTTTTGCTTTTTCTGTCTCAGTTTTCGTTTGTTTGGTTCCCTCGGCCTGTTTTTCCGTTCACTCGCTCTTCTGCCATTTGGACTTTGCAGATTTCGTTGCTATGTTGCTTTTAGCACGCTCTGCATTTAATTTGTGTCCTGTTGTTCATGTATTTTGCTTTTCCTGTTTTAACATGGTGGTTATTTTTCTGTGTATGTGTGTCTGCTTTATGTAGTTTCCTGTCTCTTATTTTTTAATCTTTTCCTTTCTAAATCCCCATCGCTTTAAAAATTTGCTGTGTTTCCATTTATTTGATTTCCTGCCCTTATTTTTATGTTTTTTCTTTATTTTCATAGTCCCCATTGATTTTAATATTTTCTGTGTTTACTTTTATTCAGTCCACTGTCCGTATTTTTAAACTTTTTCTTGTATGTCCTTTATCTTTGGTTTTCCAATTTTCTTTCTCTGTTTTTTGCTGCAGTGGTTTCTTACTCAATTTCTTTACTTTCTTAATCATTTTTTTTTGAACATTCTATATCTGCTTTTATCCTGTTCACTGTTTTTGTTTCTTGTCTTTCCTTAGTGCTGTTGCTTTTAAAATTGTCTTTCCATGTCTGCTTTTATCAAGCTCTCATCTCTATTTTTTACTTCTTTTTGTCTGTTGTGTACCATGTTGTTTTTAAGTATGCTTTTCTGGTCTCTGCATTAGTTCATTGTCCATATTTTTATGTTTTTTCCTTTATTGACCTAATTGTATTGCTTTCATTTAGATATATATATACTTTTATTCACTCCAGTTTCTATTTTGAATCATTTGCTGTCTCTCATGGAATGCATAGCTTTTTTAATTTTCATTCTTTGTCTGATTTTATCTAGTTATTATGGCAACATAAGGGTGAATTATTTTTGGCCTGGTGGGGCCAAGACACCTCAGGCCATCAAGAGAGAGATGGAACATACAGATGGGCTTGTGATCAAGGGGTGGACTTGACCATGGGCACTATTGCCCAGGTTATTAATGAATGTGAAACGTGCATTTAAGCTCAAGTCTGATAGAAAAAAAAAACCAAACCCACACCCCCATTCCTTTACTTGTCAAAAAACATCTTATGCTCAAGAAGCAGCATATGAAATTGCATCTGTGTAAACATAACCATTAAGGTTTTGGTAATTTGAAGCTTTACAGAAACCCCAATTAAAAAGTAGACTGAAAAAACTATTAGAAAAAGAAAGAAAAGTGATACCAAATTTCCAAGGCTGTCAAGTAGAAATTTTTACCACCAGATGGATGTTACAAAGAATGTAATCAAATATCTTAAGAAAAAATATCTGAATCAATCTTCTGAAATGGGAACTTAAAACCCAACCAGCACCTATTTAGATAGGTGATGTGGAGTTAAAATGGTATTATGGTTTATGATATGCATGCAAATACAGGTCACCTAGCTACCCTGGATTAGGAGGAGGCCGAGGTTCTCAATGACTTCTTTGCCTCAGTCTTCACTGGAAAATGCTCTGACCACTCCGCCCAAGTCTTGGAAGGCAGATGCAGGGACTGTGAGAATGAAGACCTTGGGCCCACTGTGGGAGAGGATCTGGTTTGAGATCATCTTAAGAACCTGAACGTGCACAAGTCCATGGCACCTGATGAAATCCATCCGCCGGTCCTGAAGGAGCTGGTGAATGAAGTTGCTCAGCCACTGTCCATCATATTTGAAAAATCATGGCAGTCAGGTGAAGTTCCTGACAACTGGAAAAAGGGAAATATAACCCCCATTTTCAAGAAGGGGAAAATGGATGAGCCGGGGAACTACAGAGCAGTCAGCCTCACCTCTGTGCCTGATGAAATCTTGGAGCAAATTCTCCTGGAAGCATGCTAAGGCACAGGAAGAACAACAAGGTGGTTGGTGACAGCCAGCATGGCTTCACTAAGGGGAAATCCTGTCCAACCAATTCGGTGGCCTTCTATGATGGGACTACAGAACTGATGGACAAGGGCAAAGTAGTTGACATCACCTACCTGGTCTTGTGCAAAGTGTTTGATGCTGTCCCACATGATATCCTTGTCTCTAAACTGGAAAGACAAAAATCTGATGGATGGACCACTCAGTGGATAACGAATTGGCTGGATGGCCACATGCAGAATTGTGGTCAAGGGCTCAGTGTCCAGATGGAGACTGGTAACAAGCAAGTCCAGAGGAGGTCCACAAGGATGGTAAGGGGGCTGGAGCACCTCCCATTCAGTGACAGGCTGAGAAAGTTGGGACTGTTCAAGCTGGAGAAGGCTGCATGGAGACCTCATAGCAGACTTCCACAATCTGAAGGGGACCTAGAAGGAGGCCGGAGAGGGACTCTTCATCAGGGACTGTAGTGATAGAACAAGGGGCCATGGGTTTAAGCTTAAACAGGGAAGTTCAGGTTAGATCTTAGGGAGTCCCTTACTGTAAAGGTGGTGAGGCACTGGTACTGGTTCCTCAGAGAGGTAAATGCTCAATTCCTGCTAGTATTCAAGAACAGGTTGGACAGAGCCTTGGGCAATGGTCTTGTGTGAGGTGTCCCTGACCACGGCAGGGGGGTTGGAACTAGATGACCTTAAAGTCCTTCCCAACCCTAACCATTTTATGAGCCTATAATTAATTACTTCTGTGTCTTAATATCTTGACTGTAGCAGACATTTGAATTAATAAAGCAATTGAAATGTTAGGGAAGTCAGGTAGCTATCTTTGGTATTCAGTGTCTTTAAATACTAGGGCAGGAAGCACTTCTACGAGGAAGAACTTGTGCAATTCCAAGTTGCAAAGACTCCAAGGTTCAATACATCTCAGGTTTGCTTTTACAGACAGTTTGCTTATCCACAAGCTGTCCACATAGCACAATGAGTTGAATCCTGGGCTGATTTTTTTGCAGTTCATCGATGCACTAGATTTCTAAAGAATCTCCCCACTTCTGCCAGACACTGCCCCCAACTCCAAAAATCTTTCATAGGGTCCACCTCCCTGGACTGCTTATTTTTGCTGTGTGCTAACTAGCTGTAAAGGCAGATGTCTGGGTTCATTCCTATTGCTTCTTTGCTACACACACTGACATACAGGGGGAGAAAGTGTTTGATCAGGATCACAGAATCATGGAATTGTTTGGGTTGGAAAGGACCTTAGCATCATCTTCTTCCAACCCGCCTGCAGGGGGGGTTGTGAGGTAGGGATGCCTCACATTAGACCATGTCATCCAAGGCCCCATCCAACCTAGCCTTGAACACTTCCAGGGATAGGGCAGCCAAAACTTCCTTGGGCAACCTGTGCCAGTGATGTTGGTGATGGGCTGAAGCAAACACTGTTCTTGTTTCTGCCAAAGGGACAAAGATGCCCTTGCTCCCCAGGACTTTCAAATTCTAAAACACAGTACAACTGATTTATTAAAAAAAAAATAATTCAACTACAGCAATTGCCAACAATTTTTTTTTATTTATCTCGGCAGTACTACTGATACAATTTAAATTTCAGTCAACAGCTTAAACCAGAGTCACAAAACAAAATCCCCCAATCAAAATCACAGTAACCATAATAAGGTTTATTAGCTTCCAGAAAAACATTTCGTTATGTACATAAAATGATTACTGGTTATCAGCATAATTCTTTCAACTGTAGACATGAGTTTTCTCATGTTCTATGGGAGTTTCAATAAATTACTCCCAGAAACAAGCTGCATCCAGGCTTGACTTAATGTTTTGCATATTTTCTCGACGTTGTTTGGTATAAATATTTGCCTCTCCTTTTTGCAAGCGTTGCCTCAGAGCAGACTTTTGCTGTTTGGTCAGTTGACGTTTTATCTTCTGTTTCACCAGTTCCTACAAATAAACAAATAATTAAGTATCAGAACTTTCTGAAGATCATTTAGGACTAAGACATGACACAATGATAGTGCATTTTCAGTATCAACAGGTGAAGAAGGCCAAATTAAATCTTGAGTCAAGGATGAAATTTTAAATAGTATTAATCGTGGCTAGCAAAAGAAGTGAATGAACTGATTATATGTTAGTACGTTAACATACATTAACCTCTTATTGGATAAATGAGAGTTGTTAATGCTGATACTGAGCTTTGGTAAAGCACCAAAGACCAATACATGAAGGAAAGATCTGGAAATCATTCCCCATAAACAATTACAGAAGTATCAGTCCTATTTTTTTGTGGGCATGGAAATGCAAACCAGAGAGGTACATGGTAATAGTCTTCTTTAAAGATAATGCTGGAGAACATTTTGACACACAGGTAGTAACAGCTATGTTCATTTTAACATGGTCTGCTAGTAAACTAGATAGCAACATAACAACAGTACTTACTGCTGGTATGGTTGAGCAGCTCCCGGCACTTCTTACTGATGTGATACTTTTAGTCCTTGTTCTGTGCTCAGCAATGGAAGTGATACTCTCTTCATTTCTAAAAAACATAAATAAATTATTTATTCCACTAGCAAGATAAACGTCCTTTGCCTTTATGAGCACAATTTAAGTCTTAACTTTTTGAGATGTAATCGGAGAACTCCCAATAGAACATGCAAATACTACAAACAATTACTTTTTAAATATTATGACTAGTTCTTCAAAACAGGCATTATATGAAAGGAAGAATTAGTATCAATCAACAGGTTACCTATCATGAGACCAGTAGGAAAGATACTCACTGCAATTTTTTCTAAATAAGCTGTATTATTAGTCTTCAGTTTAAACAAGGAGTAGCCAAAGAGCAGTCCTTTTTGAGCTACTTGAAAGATTAACATTTACTGGGGAGAGAGGAGGAACCACATTCCTAGATACTAAATATGAATCTTTACCTGTAATGCCTGAATTTCTCTTTTAACATTGACAAGTCAACCAGATCAGGGCATTTGTCTTCATCTTCCTTATCATCAGAGCACCCTCTTTCACCTGTCTTACTTTTTACTTCAGCAGCATTTTCAGTTTCGCTTTTTCCCTTCAAAAAAGCAACTGCAGAACGCTCTGTGCTTTCATCAGACTTCCAAAGCATGGTTTGCTCTTCAACTTTTTCTAAGGCTGAACTTAACTTTGACATATCCAGCCTTTGTGTATTTTCACTACTTTCAGTTGTGTCAGCCTCTTCATTGTTATACAAGTAGTCAGAGGTTCTGCTTCCAGAGAAATCATCCACTTCAGACAGGAAGTCTGCATTATTTCCTTTATCTTTGCTGAAGAAGTTGAACTTATTCTCAGCATCTTCTGCAAATTCTGATGCCTCTGTTGTATTATCATCCTCATCAGAACTTCGTGGGTAAAGCAGTTCACTGTCTTCCTGTACTTCTTTTGTATAACCGCTGGCAGCAATCTCTCTGTCAAGGGAACACTCTCTCCTGTGAAAGAAGTATGTTTTCTTTCAATAAACTGATTCATCAAGCTACCAATATGCTACATTTTGGATTAAAATTACTAATCAAGCTAGACTGTAATTACACATACTGCTAACAAAGAGGGTGTACTCTGTTGAAACATACAAAACACCAGATGATACCTAAGTAAAGCTTAGCGCTAAAGTATTAACAGAATGTGACCTGAGAGAAACAAACAGAAAATTACTCCATCTTCAAAACCAGCATTTATTTATTTATTTATAGGAAAATATTTTATGTTAGCAGGAATACAGTCTGGCTTTAGGTTCAGATTATGTTTAAGTAAACACAAGAATAAAGGACACATAGAGACTGATTCAAGTGTGGTACCACATTGAAAAAAGTGCTCAGAATGAACTAAAACCCTTTTAATTCCAACAGTTTCAGAAAATTATTTTTCAAAAGGGACAAAAGAAATTAGGATGAAACTTTGAACATAATAATGTTTGACAAGGGAATCACTATTTACTAGCATTTTAAAAATAAATTTAAAATTGAAACCCAAGTTAACCTTCCACATACTGGAAGTGTCAAATAGCTTTGAGAAATGGGAGAAACTGATTCTGCATCACTGGAAACATTTCCCAGATCCTTTACCATTTGGATCAAGCTTTTGGCTTGATCTTTCTTCCTTAGCTGCAGAAGGAAAGACAAAGGAGGCAGTAGCTAATTTTAAAGCATGCCCTGGCTTTCTGGAAACAACTTACAGTAACTCTGGTTGAAGAAAACACAAGAATGACAAAAATAGAATTTAAAAATGCACAGTTGGGCATATTTTTTTTCTTTAGTTTCTTCTACAGGCATCCCACAGAGACACATTTTTCTCATAAAACCAATACAAATAGGAAAACTCAAATTAATCTGGAAGTTTATACCTGACATCTTTGAATTCTGGGAAGACCTCACTCTCATAGTTGAAGCGTTTCTTAAAGAACTCCTTAATACAGTTCACATCTCTGTCAAAATACCTGAAAAGATAAAAATACAGAATTGTACAAGCACAAAATCGAGGTAATGAAGTCTACTGCAATGACAAACTTTTACTGTGTATTTCTCACCTTTTACTGAGTTCATTTGAAAATTATTTCTATTAGTGATCCCAAGACAAAAGGATAGTGAAAAAAACTGCATGCAGTTTATTTCTAAGCATTTCTTAATTGAAAAACATCATTCTGTCTGAGGAGTGAATTACATATTTATCCTAAAGAGACATTTCTACTCATTCATAAATCAAACTATGTTTGGAATGTTACTCTTGCTGCATGACAACAATGGTAGAAAAAGCATCAGAGACAGGTGTATAGAAACAAATCATGGTTGCCTATTTACTGTCACAAGCACTTGTCAGATTTACTTAGAAAACATTTTTAAATTTGGACCTACCATTCAGCATTTGTATGTGATGTTGATATCATCTGAGGGAAATCAATCATAGTGACATGGTCATCATTATCCAGTATGAGATTAAATTCATTGAAATCGCCATGAATCAAACCATGATTGGCAAGTTTTACAATCAGATCCATTAAGTCACTGTAGACAGAGGCAGGATCTTCCATGTGGTGCACCTGGCACCTGAAAAGTTAAATAACATACTGTGAACCTTGAAAAACTTAATTTTAAAATATTGATAAAGTATATGAAATATATCTGACAGAATTCCAGGGTAATCCAAGTTAAAAGGGTCCTTGGGTCTCTAGTCTAAGAAGCTCCTCAAAAGCTGAATCACCTGTGAGATCAGACCAGATTGCTCAGGGCTTTGTCTAGTTGCAGTCTGAAAAATTCCAGGAATGGAGACTCTGCAGTCTCCCCAAGCACAATGTGGCACTGCCTTACTCTCTGCAAGAGGAGAAAATGTCTATCCAGACTAAATCTCATTTCAGCTTATGCTCATTGTCTTCCCTCTCAGGCACTACTGTCATGATGCATTATTTAAATAATGGATCCATAAATGTTTATGTCTCCTGTTTCAGGCACCATCTTATGGTCTCAGTAGAAAATAGGTATTGTATCGAAATTCAAAACCTCCATGAAATTTTCTTTTGCAAAAAGGTATTTTTTAGACCAAGTTATAGGAAAAAATAAAAAATAGAAAAAGCTGAAAGCATTGCTGAACATATACCTGAGAAAGCAAAGTGCCTTCAGTGTAACATGTCTTCAGAAACAAACCAAGTAAAATGGCAGTTCTCTTGTTGCACCACAAACTGTCAGCATTTACAGTTATCATGAAATATTTTGATCTAAATGAAGCACTACAATATTACAAGAATGGATCATTTGTACAGTACAAAGCATGAACAATGGAAATCTAGCAGCTCTTTAAGAGACTTCTGTTGAACCTTTTCATGTTTGTATCAAAATTGGTGACTCTTCTCACAGACACAGGTCTGAATTATAACCTGTCCCACTTGCTCTCTGATACCTTGCGAGATAGAAATCTCAGGTCCCAGTGACCAGGGGGAAGGGCTGGAATAAGAATGATATACCCTTGGAGTTCATTAAATACTTATGCAAATGGAACATACAAGTCCATGGACCCTGACAGGATGTACACCTGAGCTTTAAGGAAGCTTGGCAGGTGGCACTGCAAGGCCGTTCTTGATAATCATTGATCAATTATGGCAGCTGGGAGAAGCATCTGAAGACTGAAGAAAGGCAAATAACACTGATGTTCAAGAAGGGCAAAAAAAAAGGACTCGGCAAACTACAGGCTGGTCAGCCTCACCCTGACTGTGAAGGTGAAGGAACACTAACACTGGGAACCACTGTCAGGCACATTAAGGACAAGAAAATCATCCAGAATAGTCAACCACATGAATTTCTGTGATGAAGTGACTGGCCTGCTAGATGGCATGGACAGCAGTGAATATTATCTACCAGGACTTTAGTAAGGCCTTTACAGTGCCTCACATATGATCCTCATAGAAAAGCTGCTGACGTACAGTCTAGATATGCAGTGAGGTAGACTGAAAACTGTCTGAAAGCCTGGGCACAAAGTCTGCTTGGAGACCAGTGACTCACAGTGTGCCCCAGCAGCTGGAAGTGGTTTTAGTCCCCATTTAACTTCTTCATTAATAAGCTGGATGATTGGGCAGACTTTGCAGGCATCACCAAACTGGGTTTGGCTGATATGCCAGAGGATTGTGCTGCCATCCAGAGGGACTGCAACAGGCTCAAGAAATGGGCCAGCATGAACCTCGTGAAGTTCAATGATCAGTGCAAACTCCTGCACATAGGAACAATCTCATGCACCAGTATACACTGTGTATCACTCAGCTGGAAAGGAGTTGGCAGAAAAGGACCTAGGAGTCCTTGGTGGACACCATGTTGAGTATGAGTCAGCAATGTGCCCTTGCTGCAAAGGTGGCTGATGGTATCCTTGACTGCATTAGACAAACCATTGCAAGCACGTGGAGGGAGGTGATGCTTCCCCTTTATTCACTGGTGAGGGCACACCTGGAGCACTGCATCCAGTGCTGGGCTCCCCAGTACAAAAGAGAAATTGACATATTGGGGAGACCAACTAAAAGCCACAAGGATGATTAAAGGACTGAAGAATCTCTCCTGTGTGAAAAGGCTGACAGCTGGGACTATTCAGCCTGGAGAAGACTCAGGAGGATCTAACCAATGTACATAAACACCTGAAGGGAGGGTGTAAAGAGGACAAAACCAAGCTTTTTTCAGGGATGCCCAGTGACAGGACAAGAGCAATGGGCGCACACTGAAACACAGGAGAATCTGTACAAACATAGGAAGCGCTTTTTCCACTGCAGGGGTGACTGAACACTGGCACAGGATGCCCAAACAAGTTGTGGAGTCTCCCTCCTTAATGATACTCAAGAGTCACCTGGGCATGGTCCTTGACAACCAGCTCTGCGGTGGCCCTGCTCAAGCAGTGAGGTTGGACTACATGACCTCCATAGGTCCCTTCCAACCTCAAACACTCTCTGGTTCTTGAGGCATGAAATAAAGAGGTAGGCTAGGAAAAAATGAGATCAATTTGCCAGAACTTTGAACAAGGTTGTACTTGTCAAAGACAGCATAACAACTGTTTACCAAGGTCACCAACTCTGCACTAGTTTTTCAACACAGCCAACGGACAATAGAAAAACTGGCAACCAGCTGTAATCCTTCCATTTTTTTTGAGATTATTTTATGTCGGTATATTTTAAATAATTATCATTAAATCCTTATCTCCAAGTTAGAATCCCGAAACAGGAAAAGCATGGTTAAACTTCCATTGCAAATGTCAACACGGAACTTGAAGTGCTCTATGTATATGATGGATGTGGAATTACTAAAAAAAATAAAGGTGGGGAGAAAAATATAATAAAGTCTCTTCCATGTTACTCTTCAACTGTTATACTTTGGGATTAATTTCCTTTTGATTAAAATGTCTGCTTTAGGTCTTGATTACTATACAAGAGCATGGATTTGTTAGTTCTAGAATTACACTTTAAGCCTCTGGATAAGTACCTAAGTTATTCTATATTTTATCAACTATCTAAGCCCTTTGCATTCTGGTTTGCAAACAGAAAAAAACATCCCTTTACACTCAAACATCAAAGATATTTAATTTTCCTAGATGTTGAACAACTCAACCCAAGTAATCTTTTTTGGAGGAGCAGAACCAGATTATACAAAAACAGAGCAGAAGTTCTAAACCAATAAGTTATAACCTTACCTGAACTACCAGAGCAAGGATCACAAACTGAAGCTCAGAACTTAAAAGATACTATATTCAATATTGTACATATCCAATAACATACAGAATGTGGTTTCTGTGTAGGAAACAGAATACTAACTTGTGTCATGCTACTCTTTTACTGTATTCCTTAAAAAATTAGTAAATTTCACTGCTTTCTTTGGACTAAGAAAAAAACAATTTCTCTTAATAAAAAGATAAGAGAAGACTACAAGTTAAGTAGAATGCTAGTAAGCGTGGGTTAGAGAACATTATTCTGCATGGTAGAGTCAGAATTCACTCACATGACAATGAAAAATCCTAACCCTGTTACTTTATTGAACCTAACACTGTTAGGGTTTAATAAGACAGAGAATTCAAGCTTCAGTACTTACAAAGGATAGCCATCAATAAGTTCCATAACAACTGCATGCCTGTTGTAGTCTATGGGTTTTGGAACAGGAAAATCTCTGTCATGTAAAGCCTGGAAAGAGACAACACATTGAAAAATTAAAATTAAATATTTAAGAAAACATATATATTGACAAACTTCCACCTAGGATTAATGTTACTGTGGAGGCAGCATACATTACTCAAATGCTAACTGGTACATCATGACACACTTAAGAAGTAAGACTCTGTAACAGCCATATCAGCTTTTGCTGAAAAAAAAATCCTAAGTTTAGACATTAAGTGTGCTTATTAAGAGAAACAAGAAAATATATCTAATCTGTTGAACAGGACAAAAGGAGAGAAAACTATATTTTTATAAATAATCATGTTTTTCACTATTAAATTTCAATCACTGAAGAACACCTGTATTTTTTTAAAGCAGGTAAAAAAAATTGGAGTAGCAGCATACGCTTGGAAATGCTATCTTTTCCTACAATATAGAACAAAGCGTGCCTTTTCAGATCAGAACACCTGTCTAGATTGAAAGATTTTACATAACAGCACAGGAACAACTGTAAACATGGGAAATAAGGGGGGGGGGAAAAAAGACAGCTGAGCAAAAAACTCCCAATAATTCTGCCAAATAACTGTAAATTTCCTTGCTTTTTAAAGTGTTTTTGTAAGCTTATGCAATAAATTTTAAAGGAAAAACAGCAGAACTGGTGATACATAAATTGTCTATCCCTAAGTAATAATTGTTGAAACTTCTTCATGACAACTGCTTCTGTTCCACAGGACTGTAGTGGCAGGACAAGGGGTAACGGGTTCAAACTTAAACAGAAGTTTAGATTAGATATAAGGAAGAAGTTCTTTACTGTGAGGGTGGTGAGCCACTCGAATGGGTTGCTCAAGGAAGCTGTGAATGCTCCATCCCTGGCAGTGCTCAAAGCCAGGTTGGACAGAGTCCTGGGCAACATGGTTTAGTGCAAGGTGTCCCTGCCCATGGCAAGAGGGATTGGAACTAGATGATCTTAAGGTCTTTTCCAACCCTAACTATTCTATGATTCTGTGATTTCTATGACAAACCTTCATTTTGTCATTGGAAAGTATAAAAGACATAAAGCACTGAAATTCTGAAACATATACTTTAAGTCCATGAGGGACAAAAAAAAAAAAGTGTAAGTCTTACAAGCACTGCAAATATAAACTGATCAAAAGACAGTTAGAAAAATATCTTCCAGTCTATTACACCACTCTTGATATTGTGTGAGTGGTCACGTACCTTCATATAGGCAAACTCCTTCATTGCTGCTAGCCGGGATAAATACAGCCATGACATTTTATGTCTGTGCTTGTGGTAGTCACGTTTATTTTTCAGACTGCGAAAGGAAGTTCTTCCAAGCCTATGTAATTTCAATGCAAACTGTTGTTCCTCTTCATTTGCAACAATATAAATATCTGCAAGGCACATAATGACAGATCTAAGAAATAAATGATATCCAACAAGCTAGTATCTGATTTTAAAAGTGCAGTGATAGCTTGCTACGTCACTTCCCACAATTACTACTTCTGTCATGGCCAGTTCTACTACAGTTAGTAAAGACAGGTACACAGTACCCTATTAGAAGAACTATCGATGTGATCTGAAACATCTTATATAGCAGTAGATCTTACCGTTCCTATACTCATTAATATCCCCAGGCTATCTGCACAGCAAATAATATAAGCAATCCTTGGGAGAAATTTAGGACAGATACTGCTGTTCTTAATCACACTATGGAAGAGCTGCCTTCTTTCTACTGAGTTGACAAACAACCCAAGGGACCAGCCTCTGAATTTAAACATAGTTAACAAATACCCTATGTTTTATTTCTACCATTTGTCCCAAATAATCACCTTCTCATTCTTCAATTATGCAAGTTATGTGCTCTACCAAATAACCATCAACATGAACATAAGATGAACCAATAAAGTACTGCAGTAGTTTTAACATAGTAAAGTAAAACAGACTCAAGTGGGATGAAAAAGATTAATTATCTTTTTGCTAAAATGGCCCAAAACTCTTCACAAACCATGAGACTATCATGATTTAAACCCAGCCAGCAACTAAGCACCAGGCAGCACCTTGCTCACCCCTCTCTTTCCCCTCCCCAGGCAGGATGGGGAGAAGAATTTAAAACCAATAGTTGAGATAAAAACAGCTTAATAATTGAAATACAGTAAAATACAATATTAATACTACTAGTAGTAATAATAAGGGAAATAACAAGGAGAGATATATCAAACTAAAAGGCAAAAAAACCAAACAAAACAAAAACAAACCCCAGTGAACACAAGTGATGCCCAATACAATTGCTTACCATCCACTGACCCAAGCAGTGATCACTCCCCCTTCCAGGTAACCCCCCCCAGTTTCTATACCAAGCATGACATGCTCTGGTATGGAACACCCCTTTGGATAGTTTGGATCAGGTGTCCTGTCTCTGCTCCCTCCCGGCTTCTTGTGCCCCTTCTCACTGGCAGAGCATGACAGGCTGAAAAGTCCTTGATCAGGGTAAAAGCTACTGAGCAACTAAGCCATTGGTGTGTTATCAGCACTGTTCTCAGACTAAAGCAAAAACACATCACTGTACCAGGTACTGGGCCAATCCAGGACAGAGACAAACAGCATCTGCACGTGAAGTACCTTTTATAGGATGAACTAAGAATCAGACAAAATGGTCAATGTAGAACAACATTCTTGTGAAGAAATACTCAAATGCAGTCAGAAGCCTCACACAGCACTTCAACTAGTGAACCACAAATCTTGGTGTTTGACAGACTAACTGATATGACTCTCCAGAGTAAAACTTACCTAGTTTCTAGCAAAATATATGCAACATTACAGGTGTGTTTACTTAAAAACTTATATTTTTTTAATTACCTGATTCTTTGCCAACACCCATCTGGTTTCCAATAGAATTTATGACTTGTCGAGAAGAGAGAGTTTTCAAAGCAAGGTAATCATATCCTGCATTAGTTAGCCGATAACCCTGGACAGCTTGGTAAGAATAAAATACAACACACTTAATTTCTCATTACGTATACATTACAATTAAAGTAAGCCTCAATTTAGTCTTCTTTAGCTTACAGTGCACTACACCCAAGTAATATTTCACCCACAGGCTAACATCAGTCCACTCTGACAGAATGGTAAAAATGTTTTAAGTTCCAGCAGGTTTATGAAAATTTACAAATGGGCAAAAGGCAAACATGCCACCAGCCCCTCTCTAATAGAGGCAATGGTAGTATTTTAAATAGCCTGGGAAAACCCAAGGAGCATTTTGGAAGATATGCATGTAAGAGAAACAGCAGGGATCTGGGATTTGGGTTGATTACTGTGCACATCTGAACATTGTCTTAACTGATGATTCTTCTATTTTTCATGACTTTGCAAAAAATAAAGTTAACGGTTCATCTTTTTCTGTCTGTCATGCTTACAGGCATAAGCAGCTCAGCAGACAGCTACAACATTTGGTGCTGCACAAATCCATTTTTCCAGGATAGGTCCACTGTGAGACATTAGGGACAGAACAAGAGAGGGAACCCAATACAAAATTCAAACTCACTTTTAGTTCGTTCGTAAGCTAGAAGTTTGTGTTTCACCAACTCTCTCAAAATTTTATTGCAGCCACCATGTTTAAGGCTGGCAATGGAAGCAATTAAGCTAGCAGGAACTATTTCATGGTTTTTCATGCCCATTTCCACCTAAAAAAATAAATAAAAATAGATTTGTTAGATCCTGTGTTCAACAACGGAGTAATAACAGAACCCGCTTGAGACTGAAATAGTTTTTCACAGATAAATTGTTACTTTTTTAAACACTTGACCAAGCCTTTAATATGCACTTTAATATTTAATATCCTTCAAATAATTCAGCCTTGAAATTTCTAAAGTATTGGAAAGAAAATGAATAGCTTATTAGATTTTAGTCTCAGGAGTTTTACATTTCTGAAATGAGACTCTTTTCCCGTACTTACAATCATGGATCAGTTTGCTTTTCCACTAATACTTCTGCTGTCAGTAGAGTCTGTCAGGACAATTGGCGCAGCCTGCACTTACCATGCAACTAGACAAGGCAGCATGCTGCACACTGGTAAACTTTTGCTCGCTCCTCATTACATAAGGTGCCAAAAAGCAATCAGCACGCATGGAGAAAATGGTGACAACACCTTGCACCACCTGGACAGCCCCATTGTTAATAATCCCTTCAGGTTGGCCAGAGGAAGGAAAGACCAGCACGACCTCACCGGGCCCTCCTCGGCTAAGCGGCCAGAGCCATCCCCCTGCAGCCTTTCTTCCAAAGCCGTCTGCGCCCTCCATCAGCTCACAAAGCTCACCCAACCCTGCTTAACTAACTAGCCATGCGGGACTCCGTGAGCAGGATTGGGCCAGGCCTTATCTCCCCTCCCCCGCATCCCGGGCAAGGCCTTATCTCCCCCCCCCCCCCCGCCTCCCCAGCCAGGCCTCCCCACAGACTCACCGCTGTCAGCACTCTGAAGTGCTCCCTGGAAAGGTACCGGAGCATCACCACGTTCAGCTTCCCCATGACCGCTGCAGCCCGCGCACGTTAGCAGCACGAACAACTCACTCGCACCGAAAAGCACAACCCAACCCCCACCGCCGGGAGGAAACCATCTCACCACTGAAGCGCCTGCGCAAACTGTTCGACAGGGCGCGGGGAGCGCCTCAAGTGGAGGGGGTTGTGTGTATGCGTCCTGGCTTTGTTTGAAGTCGGAGGGGGAGGGGGACCGGGGTGGGTGTCAGAACTGAAGGGGCTGGGGCAAACGTGTGATGAGGAGGAACAGATAAGAGGAACTGGTGTTGTTTAGACTGGAGAAGAGAAGGCTCGGGGGGACCCTATAGCTCTCTACAGCTACCTGAAAGGAGGATAGGGTCAGGAGGTGGCGGGTCTCTTCACTCAAGGAACACGCAATAGGACAAGAGATAATGGCCTCAAGTTGTGCCAGGGGAGGTTTAGACTGGGCATTAGAAAAAACTTCTTCACCATAAAAGGGTGTTCAGGCATTGGAACAGGCTGCCCAGGGAACTGGTGATGGGACCACCCCTGAAGTGTTCAAAATCCGTGTATAAGAGGCCCTTAAGTAACATGGTTTAGTGGCCTTGGCAGTGTGGGGTAAATAAGTTGGACCTGATGGTTGAGCGCGTCTTTTCCAACCTATGTGATTCTGTGATGTATTGGCTAGGTAATGTATGTCAGTAATGCGCCTGACTTTAATGTGTCAGGTTTTTTGTTGGGTTGGGGGGGGGGTGTTTTTGTTGTTAAAAACACAAACCACACCATTATTGCTTGGTTATGGGAAGCAGTGTGTGAAGCTTGGTGGTCATGAAGTATATTAGTGAGGGTTTCTTTCCATGAGTGCAAACTTCCCTGCTTTGCCTTATTGTGGTGATATTGATCCAAGTAGCAGGGGTAAGCTTATGAATGTTATAATTGTAAACATTAAGCTACTGTTTAGGCATGCTAGTAACCTTAAAGCATGTTCATACAAGTTCAACTTTCCTGTTGAATACAATAATTAATAATAAAATACATAAGTAATAATAAAATACAATATTGTCATCGCATGATTTAGTAAAGGCATGCAAACTTCTCTCTTTGCAGTGCTTGTATCTGCATCTAATCTGTAAAAGTTGTGAGTGGTTTGGCATTAGTAGGGTTAGTCGTCCCAAGCTACATGGACCTCCTTTAATGT
>JARCZZ010049462.1:0-22631 GCA_030323915.1 Brotogeris chrysoptera | reverse complement strand
ATGGCAGGGGGGTTGGAACTAGATGGTCTTAAGGTCCTTTCCAACCCTAACTTCTACGATTCTATGATCATTTCATATCCTCTGTAAAATACTATGAAGGGCATGAAATATATGAATCTTTATTAATAAAGCTATGGGGATTACAAAATCCAGCAGCTGTCCAGTCCTTTAGATTGCAGACCCTCTTGGCCTTTCTCTCTGCCATAAGCTGGTACTGTGGTCTGGTACCGGCTTGTACATCACTTGTGCAGTGTAACATATCGTTCAGTAAATGCCAGTAATGCCAAAGCAGACAGAGCTCTGCCTAAAGTAATCTGCAGTCTACTTCAGCATGAGGAGAGGGTGTAGAATGGGGCCATCATACCACGGGGTGAGATGCTGGAGCAGGAGTAAACACTGGCCTTGTTTGGATTTTTCAGATGCTCTAGAGGAGCCCACTGCCAGACTGTTGTCATGGAAACAGTTATTTTGTGGGATTCAAGACTAGCCTCAAACAAAGGTGAAAGGGAAGTTAAAAAAAGGGGGGATCAGATGCACAGAAGGTGAGATATTCCTCAGCACAGCAAAATTTGCCAGTGTCTGAGCCAGCAGTGAGTCCTTCAAGGTGTGTGAGCTGGAGGTATGTCAGGGCTGGATATTGATGCTGTGCCTCTTGCAGGAGCTTGGGTTCTGGCTCTGTTCTGGGTCATCCAAAGGCCTGTTCCTCCTCCTGTCCTCACCTCTCATCTTCCCACACTATTAAGGTGCTGCTGCCTAAGGCTCTATGGCTCTGTTTGGAACAGGGATGATATGTTCTGGATGGCGATTATTTTTCACATCTCTTTTGCTTTTCAGGTAACAGGTCTATGTCTGTGCAGGTTTTAATGTCTCCTTGCATTAATGGTAGTGCAACATTCAGTCTTAAGAAAAAGCAGAAAGGCAAATCCTCGGGTTCTGCTTTCTTCAGTGTCAAAAGCAAACTCTATAATTTCCATAAAATTTTGCCTAGCCTTTAAATTCAGCGGCCCAGGCTATGTATGCTAAAGGTGTGTCCTTTTACTTGAAGCGGCACTGGGATGTAATGGGTACAAAGGGCCAAGCTACTGGTTTATAAAGTAATTTAATGGGATGATGCACATGTCTTCAGGGGCACTACTGATCCTGATGTGAGTGCATTCAAGGTGTGTCCTTCAACATCAGTGCCGCCTTTATAGTTGCCTTTAACAGCATTACTGGTGGCATCCACCTACCCTGTCAAGACCAATGCTCATGTTCAAATGTCCAAATTGGAGCAGTCTCACAAAAGCCAGCACAAAAACCAAAGATGCACAGAGCATAGCAGAACTCAAGCACAGCTCCAGTATTTGCCGCTACTTGCAGGCTGAGGTGGTACCACTCTGACAACTGTGGGTCTTTGCAAAGGTTTGGAAAGGCAGTGTGGAGAAAGCAGAACAGGACTGCATAACCCAGGTATCTGGTCCGAGCAATCCCAGCAAGCGAGCAGTAGCATTATGGGCTGAGGAGAGGAAATGCAATGGCAGCGGAAAATTGCACTGAGGCATCCATGATGCTCCGTATGCCAAAGCAAAACCACCCCCACCCCCCACTGAAACAGAGACAAAAGCATTTTGTCGCTTTTCTGACCTGCTGAGAGAATTTTTTTAAGAAGTTAAAAACCAAAGAGCTCAGTATTTTTGGATTCTGTCATTTCCAACTTGGGGGAAAAAAGCCAACTGTTTTTCTATTCAATCTCCTCTATTCTGTGTCCAAAAATGGATGTGATGGTAAGGAAAATTAGTAGCTTGAGTGTCATGATCTTATTAAAGAAAAATATAGGGGGGGGTTTTGGGTTTGTTTTTTTTTTCTTTTTGAGAAGACAAAGTCATTAAAACCATATTTTGTTAAAAATACTAGAAGAATAAATTGGAAAAGATATACTTATGCAATTTGTCATATAACATCTGAGTACAGTGGGTGGCCTTTAAAATTTAAGCTACATACTTGAATGCAAACAAAGTCCCTCATTAGAAAAGAGAAAATGTGATAGGAACTGACAGAACTACTGTGCTTGTGGGATACATAATGTGCATCCTCTGCAAGCCCTGCACAGCACATTTGATCCATGGTACTAACAAGAGCAGTGCTTTCCCCTTCAAATGCAACATTCAAATTAGCACTGCTGCTCCCCTGCTGCCTCCTGCATATAGCACTATAGGGGACTCCTGGACTAGTCACTCTGACTGATGGCACCTTGCACTAAGTTACCACCTATCCTGCCCTCAGCAGCTCCACACAGCAGGATTTTGGCATGGTTGAGCTCAGCTCTGGGGTAGGTAGATGAAAATCTTTGCTTCTTGAGCCAGTGCAGGCTCTCTTGGTGCTGGGTACTCATTCCTCAGCACACGCTCTCTGGCTCTCGCACCTCCTTCTTGTCCTGGCAAATCCCTGCCCCAGAGGGGTTTGCTATGGAGCCAGGTCTATCTTGTGTGCCAGCTGAGAGGCTTTTCCATGCTGGAGGAAGCCTCAGAAGAGCTTTTAGGAATAATTTAAATTTCCTTTGATCCAACAACTCTGCAGGTAAAGAGCTAATGCTATTAAAACAAGCAATAACTAGCTGCTAGGCTTGAGCCTCTTGAGGAGCAGAAAGGACTCTTCTCTGCCAGGCTGGAATAGGTGCCCTGTGTTTCTCCCTGGTCCTGTTCACAGAGAGTGGTTGTAAAAGGGGCAGGATTGTACACAGCCGGGGTAGGACCAGGGCCCTGGTGATGTGCGCTGAAAGCCAGTTGGGAACTGGAGGAAAAACTATAATTTGCTTTGTGTGGACTCAAGCATAATGAGTGTTTGCATCCTTTTTGTGCACAGCGTGGCCACAGATGATGTTTACTGTTGTTGCCAAAAGGCCAATGAGAACTGTTCTATGCATCTCCTATGCTTGCTCTTGTGTTCCTGAGAGGTACCTTGAGTACTTGGAAGGATGTGGCCATCTGCAGCAGGGGACACCCTCCACACTACCCTCCATAATGGCTCTGCTTACCACTGCACAGAGGTTCAGTCAGGATTCTACCACTGACAAATGGGGAGCAGGGAAGAAACTGAGGACACTGCAAATGGGAGTGCCTGAAGGAAACCCCAGGCAGTACAGAAAGGAAGGTTATTAAGGTTATTTTAATGTCTGCTTCTTTCTGCTTTTGTCCCTCTGGAGAAGGAATGAGTTTGGGGTTGGTTATTCTTCCTAAGTGCTGTGAAAGGCACAGCAGACACTTGTGTTATTCACTAGGTCCCCATCAGAGCAGTGTACATTTCGTCACTGCCCTTATTTCACAGCCAGTTTTGACTGGGGAGAGCATTTGTGGTAATGATGAGCTGACATACACAGGCACGTTTTCATTTAAATACACCAGCAGTAACTCTAGCTTGCAGTAAGCTTTTTTTTTTTTTTCCTGATGTAAGCATCTTGGACCCACATGTATCTTTGCTCCTAACTTCAGGCTGGTTGAATGGAAAGAGCTGAAGGTGTGCTAAAGGCAAGAATATGTGTCCGAGGACACAGAAAATAGCGTGATCTGGGCTGCAGTTTCTGGTGCAATGGAGGAGGCTATCAGCACAGATCCAGAACCTTGAGCAACATTGCCCTGTGGTTTGATTTCTATTCTGGTGTGGTAAATGCAGTAAGGCCCAGGTTTTTCATGGCATTTTCCATTTTTGATTTAGGGAATTTGAAAAATACTTGTCTTGAGGCTGAGCCTAAAGTTACAATCTTGGCATATCCATACCCTTAAATTCCCGTGGATAAAAGCAAAAACATCTGGATTCATGAGTGGATGTTGGCTAAATCCACCAGGAAAAAAAAAAGAAAAAAAGAAAAAAAAAAAGCCTTCAGGGGATCCTAGAGGGTTCTAAGCCAGAATAAATAATACAACAAAATAAGAGTGCTATTAAGAGTAATTGTAATACTGAAGCTGAATTATGAGGGCCAAGCCCTTTTCACAATCTGCTTTTCCAGTGAAGAGCACTTCAATTTACACTTAACGCACATGTGGCTGATGGAACAAAGAAAAAATTGAAGAAGGATGAAAGCAGTGCAGAGATTATTCAGCCTTGCTGGTTTAGCTCCAGGCACATGGTTTAAATGGGTAGATGATCAGCTTCCAGTTTGTTTGAAATTCCCTGGCAGGAAATTTTACACTCTATCCCGAAGTTGGAAGTTGGATGGGCTTAAAACCTTTTTTTTGTTTTTCATTTAAGGCTCCGCCATTTTGTTTTATTTCTTGAGGCAAGGCTCCGAAAGTGTTCTGCAGGAGACACCTGAGTGCTGGGAATGGGTGGGCAGCCTGGCTCTGTCCCCAGTCTCCTGGGATTGGGGAACAGTTGCTCCTTTTCTCTCTTACCTCTGGGAGTCTGAGCCCTGCCTTGCTGAGGCAGATGCAATACCTAAGCTCAGCAGCACCCAGAGCCAAGTGGCCAAAACTGCTGTCCTCCACATGCGTGCAGCTCTTTTGGCTGCACCTTGTTGTACCAGCACTGTTTGCTTGGTTCAGAGTTGATGAAAGGGCAATGGTTTGTGTTGCTTGCCCCTTGCATCATCTTTTGGTGTTTTCAGGGTTAAGAGCTGCTGAACAGCACATCCTCTTCCCATCCAGCCCCTCCTGCATGGGTCTCCTCCTTGCACCAGGTCATGCAGCATGTCTTCCGCTGCTGTGACGGGGGAAACTACACCCACTGCCAGGTGATTAAAAAAATAAGTTGCATGCTGCTGAGAATGCCCTTAACATATCATCCTTTCCCAAACAGTGGAGTCAGCATTTCTCATTACTTTTACTTTGTCCACACAGATCTGCCTTACTGACCCCCACTGACCTTGCACGCCACCCTTCTCGATTCCCAGAAGGCCTTGGGCATTTGCCTGCTCTGTAATCTTCAGCCAATGCAGCCTGGGACAAGTTCCTTCCTTGCAGAATGAAATCGCTATTGGTTAGTCTTTGTCCTGTCCTCATTTGTTGCCCTCTTCTTCACTGTTGTCCATACCATAGCTGACCAGTTCAGTAACTGCTAGGGGAGAAGATCTGTTGGTACCACTCTAGTAGGTCTTCCTCTATGGAGAGACTTTAGGTTGTCCTCCTTGGAGACACTTTCTGTGATGTACTGTCAATAGATAATGCTCTCTAAAGACTGCCATTAGGCTCTGAACACATCGGATGCATGTTTGGGGCAAGGCAATACTTGAAGTATGAATTGGAAATACCAATTATGTTCAGTGATGTTTAGGCTGCCTTATGTTCCATACAAGGAGTAATCCTGTTTACACTGTAAGGAGTGGGAGTTTGATTGGCCTTAAAATAACCTCAACAGATCTAGGAAATCTGGAAAAAGGATGCCTCTGTATATCTTCGGACATTATTTTCATCAGATCTTGTTACTTAATTTGCCACCAACATCTGTCATTTCCTCTACTGTGTATTGCCCAGCATCCACACCTGGGTCTGAACCGAAAGCTGACAGGACCCAAAGCCAAAAATTTAGTGCTGCTTTCCATTAAAGGAAAACCAGGAAATACATCTGCTCGTAAATGTTACAAAATATTTGTTTTAGATTAGCTGCTATGTCTGCCATTGCCCATGTTTGCAGTCGTGTTCTTCCACCCAGCTTGAAGGCAATAGGAAGGCCTGCTGAAACTGCAGGGCTGTCAGGAACAAATAGCTTGAGTAGCTGAGTATGAGAGGTGAAGCAGAGCTAAAATTAGAATCTCAGATAAGTAAATATCTGTATCTTCAGTGCTCTGTGGTTTTATTTTGCTCTATACAAAGCACATATTGGTTTCACATGGCTGTTTGCAGATTGTACCTACTCAAAGAAGGCGTGTGGGAAAAAAAAAAGGCTTTGATGTCTTCAGTAAACAAATAGAGGTGTTAAGAGCTTCAGTTCTTCTTAGCATGCTGCAAACAGCTATGTTTGAAGAAAAATAAACATCCCAAGGTTGATGGAAGGGTAGGAAAGCCATAAAGTGCTGTAGTGAAATCCTTGGTATGAAGACTTCAAAAATGACAGAGCCACGAACAAAACAAAGTTTTCTCTTTCCTTTTGGATTAAAAAAAAAAAAGATTCACGATTTACCATCCATGTGGTGGTAACAACATGGGTGTAAAATCTATGACTAAATCATTACCATCGCAATCACAAGAATATTATCAAGTCCACTGGAAAACCAAAGGAAGGATTTCCCTGGAGATCTTCCCCTCTGACCATTGTGGTGAGAGTGAGAAGACTCACACTTCCTTCAACCTCTATTTTGACTCAGCTTCTGCAGTGCTTCACCTGCTGCCACTGGCCCACCAGCACCTCTTAACCCTTGTAGCTACAAGACCTGATCCCTGAAAACCTCGTTGGTTTTTATGTTGTGCTACCACCTGGTTTTCATGAGGAAGCACCGGGCATGCATCATGCTCTCAGTGAGGAGGATTAGGATTTCATGGTCCCATGCCTACCTGAGTTTTGACTCTGTAAAGCTTGTTGTACTTGTCTCATTGCACCACTTGCAGCATCCCTTTAGAAATGCAACAGGTGAGGAAATGAACCAAAGAGAAGGGCTAAACAATGATCTCTGTTACACCACCATAACCTTGGGGATGTTAATTTACAACAATTAGCAATCCAAATTAGGTTTGGAATGAGAAAGTTTGGAAGTTTCCCTGTAAAGGGAAATTAAAAATTCTCAGGTCATGATAATAATCAATACACCAATATTTACTGCAAATTCAAATCTTACCAAGAGCCTCCAGGAAGCCTCTCTCTTTAGTTTCATAGAATTCCAAGCATTTCTCTGTTTAAAGATAGTTCAAGGAGTTAGGAAATAAATAATTCTGACATAGTTGACTTTTTAAAGTCTCTGTAGCATCACTGACATCTTTCGTTTGATAATGCTTTTGTTTTGCCTACAAAAGCTCCATTCCAACTGGGACTGGTAAGGCAAATGCTCCATCTGAAGAACTAGGGCTTACAAGATAAAGCAGGAAAAAAGGCAAAACTTCCAGAAAAAAAAAAGAAAAAAGTGTTATAATCCCAAAGGCAGTAAGTATTCCTTTGGTGGCTTCTTTCAAGTTCCTCATTTTCATTGTGAGCCTCTCCCTGCTGGATTCACAGCAAGGCTTTTTAGCTAAAGCCAAGGCAGAGACTGTTCATAATAAACAGAAGCTCCTTAGAGACTGTAGCTATGGCATGTGAGAGCTGTTTACCTGGCACAGTGAAGCACTATTCTGTTTATCTTCAGATGTTCCTACAGAAACAGAAGGTATTACAGTGTGGTAAATAAGGGCCCTTCACCCTCAGGAATATGTTTGGGGGTTTTTTTTCCAGACTAGTTGCCCTTTACTTTCAGCTGCAGAAAGCCCATCCTGTGATTTCTGAATTACTCCTTCATAATCCCTCCCAAGAGGACAGATTGCTTCCCGGTGCAGAGAGACAGAAACTTGCTGACAGCAACTGGGGTTGTTGTTTCCAGTGCTGACCTGACCATCACCATATAATGAAACCAGACTCCCGGTTGCCAGCCGCCTCTGCAATACGTGTCCTCCAGAACAGGACCACCTTCTTCCTGGGGAGAGTTATTGTTGATGTACTGTGGTTGTAACAAAGAAATTTAGAGGGAATAGGTTCCAGCTTGTCACTTGAAATCAAGACAATGGCACAGCTAATGCTGTTGGTGTCTTTGCTCCAAATGAGAAAGATGAAGGCACTGAGAGCTTTGAGAGGCACTTTGGAGGCTGCAGGCCACTCCTAGGATCTGTTCCTGACCATGGTGGGGGGAAAAGCCCTTGATTTCAAAGGGATTAGGGCTGGGCACCTCCCACTGCTCATCAGACTGGAGCCCTGTTTCTCCCTACCTGCCACAGCAAATATTTTGATTGCAAGAGCCAAAGCAATCATGTTGTGTACTTACAAAATGCAATCCCTGAGGCACACTGCTGATAACCATCAAACTGATTTCAGACCTGTGGCCCCCAGCCCTGCTGGAGTGCTGCCACCAGCCAGGGTGGCATTGAGTACCACCAGGTGCCTCAGTGCACATCCCCATCCTCCTATAGGAGACTTGAAAGGGACAGTCACCCTTTGGGGTAAACCAGCCTGCACACTGGTGGCTCCTAGGGATGCTGTGATAACAATGTCCCCTCTGCACAGCGGGGGAAAGCAAAGGGACAAATTTAACAGGTGGTAATTTTACCGTTAAACTTACACCTCTGAAGATCCTTTAATATCCAGTTGACCCCATCAGGTGGGATTTAGCACTGAACTGATTTATGGCATAGCACAGCAGGCTGCGTGGAGTGTGTTTATCCAAATGCCATCATCCCTCTTTACTGAACACTATTTCACTTCTACTTAAAATAAAACACAATTGCAATTTTCTTAAATATGTCCAATCTTCAATGAAATTAATATTAACGTCTGTTCAGTGTGCAAGTCAGTAAAGTGACATGTGGAAAATTACACGTTCTTGACTCAGGAATGTAACTCGGAGGATGACTTCATGTTCCTGAATGAGAAGATCAGCATGCCAGATGCGCCTAGTGCCTGACCCCTTTAAAGGCTCTGAAAGATCACACATGACTTTAAAATGTCGTTTTATGCATGGAGAAGAATGAAAGCCTGATAGTTTTATGTTACTTTCTGTTTTATTTGGTTAGGGCATTGTGAATGTCTTAATAACATGAAGCAGAATTCTGATCTCTGGTCTGGCTGCATGTTTCAAATACCCTAATGCCTTTCTCATGGCTGGAGCACTTAACATCTGTATTTTCTTGCTGTTCACAAGAAATTGCATTTTATTTTCCAATGAAGAGAGAGCCTCAAAGTGTAGCTGACAGCTTTGCAGTCCACGCTTTCAGTCATGCATTGAATTTTACTGAATTGTTTTGTCTGGAGCCAAACCCAACAAATGTGAGTACAGAACTAATACCTTTTAAAAACTGTAATTGTATTTTTAAGTCACAAAAATCAGGTGGTAGTCAGTCTTTCTCACTCTTGACCCTTTGCCTCTGCTATAGATTTAAACATCCTTTCTTTTTCCTTGCCTAAGTGCTCACTCCAAAATCCTGCTGAAAAGTATTCGGAGTGTGATCCAGGTCTCTGTCTTTAATAAGCGTGTCCCCATAGCAAATTGTATAACAGCATTTTGTACACTCGTATTTTTCCTCTCTCCCAGTGCATTCCACACACCTACACAGTCATGCTAATTAGATCATGTAATAAACTTAAATGTGGCAAAAATCTGTTCGCAGGGTGTTGCAAGACAGAGCTAGATTTGGAAAGCAGCCATTCATGAATTTTGTTTTGTTTGAGAAAAGCCAAAGGATGTTATTTTGCTGAAGATGAAGCAAACTCCGGCTAATCTAAGGAGACAAATTATTTTATTTAAGTAAGGCTCAGCAAGCCCTGGTTTAAAGGCTTGCTTATGTGAAAAAAACTGCTAGAGTTTAAGGAAGCCATTAAAAATAATTAAACCTAAACTAAGATTAAGTTGATTAGTTTAACTAAATTTAGCTAATCAAAACTAAACTAATGTTAATCCATAACTACAGAGGAGCTAATTAGCAAGGAACTTAACTTTGAGCATCAGGTCCCTTTTTAAATTAAGTGTCTACAAAGAGATATGGTGATAGATTCAAAATGTACCTCAATCAGTTTTTCTATAAATTATCTTAAAGTGTGCATAATGCAGTAATCCCGGTATTTGCAGGATAATACAGGAGAGTGAAAGCACAGCCCCCTCTGAAATACCACTTAGCACTGCAACCTTACACTTGCATGCTCATTTCTAGGGAAAGGAGTCATTTTGGGCACTCTACCAATTTGACAGCAGTGTTTGATTGGTCCCGGGTTTTACGATGCAGTTGGTAACATGATCAGCTGTCAGGTAGGAACTGCTTTCTTAATTTCAGTTCAGATGCTAAAAGTTTTGGCCACCTTTGCACTGAATCGCATTTAAACCTGTAGATCTGTTAAGTCAGCTCTTAAATATAACCACAATAATTTTCATAATGAACTAGACAGGCCAAGAGCATTACCAGATGACTTCTGCAAAGCTAACGAAGCAGCGACATTTAGCATGGAGAAATGACATGCTATGAAACACACGGGAGAAGAAGCTGAGGTTGTGGCTGGGTGGTGGAGTGCTGATCCAGGAAAAACCTGTCTGCAGATTTCATCAAACTGTCATTAATGAAGTATGATGATAACATTCAGCTATATCCCTGATCAACACTAGATGTTGCTATGCTGCTACTCATATAAGCTATACATTAGTAAGGCTTTTGAATGGTATTTACTGCAATTTCCTCTTTCCTGTTCTACACTATATTCTGAATGCTGGGTGAGCTGCTAGTTTAATTTATTAACATCAAATTTATAAGCCCCTCAAATGTACATGTAAAACTTTACAAGCAGCAGAGACTCTTGTAAGTGATAACATGAAGCAACTCCTATATGAATGTCAAATATTTACTTAAACTCTGCTTCTGAATTTTTTGCAATCCAAGGGGAATGACATTGTTAGCTGGACGATTCCGGGAACAGACTGTCAGCTGCAAGGCCATGGAGGGAAGTTTGTTTATAAGGGGGGGAGGGGGGAATATACAAAAATACCAAAAAGTGTTTAGCCCTGCTGGGTTTCGGGCTTTCTACTCCCACGTGTTTGAGTGGGAGAAAGGACAAATCTTAGGACGTTGATTTCCCCATGGCAACAGAAAACGGAAATTACTTTAACCCCATCTAGTGACAGATGACTCATTGCTCAGCCTGCTGCTATTTTCCAAGCACTAAAACAATACAGCTGCAAAGAAAAGGCCAGCCTGTATTATCTCATGGGCTGGGCGCTGGGGCTCGTGGGAGAGGGCAAGTCTCTGTCTGCCTTTTTATCGAAGAAAGAGCTGGAGCCTCTTGGTGATTCTTCTACTGTAGAAGGCAAATGTGCCCGTGCGCTTCCCGTCCCTGTACCGCTAGAGGGCAAACCCAGGGTGTCCCCAGGATGGTCACGCAGTGCCCGTGGGGTGAGCTGCTGCTGGTGGGTGTCCTACTGCTTGGTTCTGTTCGCTCTGCATCCAAAGGTCTCATGGGGCACTTCCATGCTTTCAGTTTAAACACACACACCCCACATTACATGCAGGGAACTCTGCATGCAGTAGAGTGATGATTTGTTCACAAATGCAGCCCAATGGGGGGAAAGCAGGTATGAGCAGGCATCCTATGTATGAAAAAGTAGTTGTAACAGCGTCTCACAGAAAAGGCTGATACAGGAATATGTAAGCTTTGAAAGCTGAATTATCATAGGTGAAAGGATTAGGGAGAGCAGTTTCTGAGTGAGGATGGTGGAACCATTATCACTTAAAGTCCTTAAACCTAGAGCAAGTGTTGCTGTAACAGAGGCTTCAGTCCAGCTTGTAGGATGAAGAGGTAAGCTGTGTGCTCAGGAGGTCAGCCTTAACTCTGTATCTGTTTTCTTGCATCTTAGACCTCTTGCAGCAGAGCTGCACAGAGCTACCAGCTCATCTGAGGAGCATCTTTGTTGAGCATCTCCAGCATCTGGATGACGACTCTTGCTCGGCGCCTTCTGGACATGGCAGAGAAAGGCTGTTTTGAAGAGGAGCTGGTTCGAGCTCACAAAGTCAGCGGTGGTTCTTCATCTGCCTCTTTCCACCAGCAGCTCAGTGCAGGAGGTACCTTCTCTACAAATGCCGGTTTTCCCAAATCCTGCTA
Organism: Brotogeris chrysoptera; assembly: GCA_030323915.1. Lineage (NCBI taxonomy): Eukaryota > Metazoa > Chordata > Aves > Psittaciformes > Psittacidae > Brotogeris > Brotogeris chrysoptera. Next base: position 10,907 of record JARCZZ010049462.1, on the reverse strand, counting down.
AGTATGCAGAAAGGCTCAGAAGTAAGGTTAGTAAGGTTAACTGAGCCTCAGATGCACTTTACACATAAAATATTACACTACTGAACAGGGAAGGTATTAATGCTGCCACTGAGATGATATACTCAATAATCAATTGGTCACCAGAAACTGGGGGCAGGCATCAAAATATTGAGAAAATCAGGACCCCATGAAAACTACATGGTGGGATGGTGTCATGTGATGCATGAAACATTTTCTTTCTGGGAAAGGCAAGCTGAGCTACTGGTAAAATAACCAAACTCTTTATTCAATCTTGTCATTTGTATGCTGGTCTGATTAATTTTCAGCTTCGTAACAGCAGGAAATCAGATCCATAAATTTCTATTTGAGTAGTACAGTTAACAAAAAGAATTACTCTGTTACCAGGTTCTTCTGGATACCAGACGTTGGGTTTCATTAACAACGCAGGTTACCTTCATGCCGAAATCAACGTACCAACACAAACTAATAGCTTTCCGTGCTGAAACCCAGACCTTGAAGGGTGCTCCAGGCTATGCTGTGCACTGCTATCTGTGCTTCAGCTGGGTTTGTTATCTGGGAGCATTCTAGACTTGGCTACAGGCACCCCAAAGCTGTGATTTCAACAGCAACTTAACCAGGGTGCTTGGAGCTGTTGCCTCTGCCTTGCCCCACTTGGCTGCTGCTTCAGCCCAAACCCTTTGTGGCCAGCTCTGGGGTGGTTTGGTCAGGAGGTGCTTCTGGGCTGCATGTTGTTATTATACTTAGAGTTTTTTTCAGCACTCTCCTGTAATACAAAATGTCCCCTCCCAAAAAAGCAAGAGCCCTGTGGACCTGCCAGCTGTGGGGAAGAAGAACCAGAGATCACAACAGCTTATTCTTGAAAAAGAAAATATGACTGTTGCTGTCTAAACTTATGCCAGTCTGGTAGGTCCAGAGAAAGATGTGGGGATTTGATTTAAACTGCATCTTTCAAGAATTCATGTATCAGTGTTCTGGTTTAGAAGACCATGAATTATGGCACTAAACACGGAGATTGTTCCTTTCAGAGAAGAAGCAATTGCCAAAAGGTCCATATACAAAATGAGTATAGGAGTTTTAATTTAGGCATGGGTTTGGTTGGGTTTTGTTTTTTTTTTTGCTTTAATGTTCTCTCCAATTCTCTATCTAGAAAATGGCTACTTTACCTGGAAAAATATTTTGTATTGTGCTGCTTGAGGGAGAAAGGGCTAATTAAATTTGTAAAGTAATGTTGAAGATGTCTTTGCAAGACTGTGATTCTGACTGCCAGTGTCAGCTTTACTGCCAATATGTACAGATGGTAATGAGTGAGCTACCATCAACAATCCTTTATCATCCTAGGTCCCCGCTCAGCTCATAAATGTCTTCACTGGTTATTATTTGTAGTTATTTAGTGTTCAGTTTGTAAGTGCAATACTCTTATCGATGCTGTGCCCCAAACCAGGAGAGCAGGGTAAGTAATAGCAGTTTCTCAGATGGCTCTGTACATACAGAGCCCTCTGACCAAGTGCAGAGAGGCTGCAGAGGACATGCTGAAGGAGACACATGTGAACCAATGCCAGTAACCAAACCAAGGCCTTCATAGCTGAGTTGCCTGTATATAAATACAGCTTTCCTGGAAGAGGCATGAAGCAAAGGGTCTGGGTTTGCAGGGCTGGTGGCTGTGCCAGTGTTTGGGCAGAGCAATTAATGGTGATTAATTAGTGGATAGAGTGATTTATGAGATGGAGTGGACTCCAGGACTTTTAGATACCTCATTCAAACTTTCCACAGAACATACTGTGCTGAACTTCGCATAGCCAGAGGCCTGCATTTCTTCTTACAAACAAGGACAAGTTCTTCTGAATGAGAATATAAACCATTTTCCCCAAAATAGTATTTGAAACTTAGGGCAAACCTAGTGTCTGCTCTTTGATTTATCAGCCTGACTTCTGCACAGTGTTTAGTTCTCCACAGTCATCCTTAGAAACACTTCCTCCACCTCTTTCAGTACACAAGCACTGTGGTAACATATGTAAACCACAAACAACTGCTGTACACTTTTTGTCAGTAATCCTTAGTTCATACCAACAGGTTCTTCTAGCAGCATCTGCAGATTCTGTTTTACAGCTCTGCAGCATGCATTGCCCCGAAGGCTCATTCCTAGGCAAAAGCAGCAGGCAGAGGAGCTATTTGCCATTTCTGGGCAGGTGGAGGTTGGGGTCCAAAACTCTACAACTTTTTTTGCAAAGCTTCTTTCTTCAACTCTGAAAGAATATTTTCATCCCCCTTAAACCACGAGGGCTTAGCTGTGCCTGGGTCTCTAGCCAGCCAATGCTTTCTCCTCAAGCAGCTTTCATATCTCCCAGTGAACCTCAGGGCTAGTTTCCCTTTGACTGCAAAGTTCAGGAAATACCACTCTTTTCCAACTCTCGTCAAGGCAGAAAGATTTTCTTCCTTGTGTCTAATTCTCCTAAGCATGTTTGAGTTTTCCTACTGCAGTCTGCTTATTTCCACACAGAGTTGCCTATAAAAATTTCCCTCTCTTCATTTCAACACATTTTCCCTTGCAATGGAAACAGTCAGAGGCTGACAGCTTTTCTGGCTTGGCTTTTGAGGAAGGTTGTGGATTCATGTTTCCTGGGAACTACACTTCCCAGAAGACATCTTCTCTTCCCCCAAACCAGGAACCAAGGCTCACTGGCTCTGTTGCTTCCTCCTCCCTAAGCAGCAATGAGCAAGTAAGGGGTGAGGCCTCCTGGAGCAAGTGGCCCACAGTGGGCATCCTGGGCAGAAGGGCAACAAGGGGCAAGGCAGGTCCTGCTCCTGCTGTTCCACATCCATCTCAGCGCAGGATCTACTCATTTAGAGCTCTCTGCAGAGTCAGGCAGAGAGCATTGTAAGGTCACTGTCTGAAGGCACTGCTTCCGCTTATATGGAATTACAAAATCCCAAACAAAAGTGTGGTGTTTAAAGGGCTGCCAGTGTGAAGATTTTTAGGGACTGTGTGAGAATGGAGGAAATGCCTTTCGTGGCCATGTGTCTCCACTGAAGTAATATTTCAGCATGTCTGTCCTTAGTAGTCCACAAAATCCTCCTCTTTAGCCTCTGATCAGACACGTTTGTGGTACCCACTGGAACAGCGTGCTGTGATGCCACATGCCCTGCTGGCTTATTCCTCCCAGGGGAACAGTCTTAGGAAAGGTCTTAAAAGCAAAGACTTAATTGCATGGCCCTAAGCTGTCTCCATACCGTTTCATGTGATGTGACTCAGTACCATACTTGGTCACTTAGCAAGCCTGAGTGCTCCTAATTAAAACCAGTGCTTGCCCAGATTATCACTGTGAGAGTGTTGTCTCAGCCAGTAAAGTCATTAATAGTGGTACCACCCTAAACAAGCCTATGTTTGTGGGGGCTGTAATCTCCTGAAGTGATCTCTGTCTTTTGCAACCTGAAGTCAAAGGTGTTCCTTTTATAAGAGCCTTCTAAAGTCTGCCAGTAAAGTCATCAAAATGCTCTTGACTGTGTCTAAAGTCACAAGGAGACTCCCAAAAACTGGATAGCAAGTATGTCATCAGCAGATTAAAAGGTCCGAGGCTTGCATTTGCAGTGTAGAAAGGTTAGGCTCAGTTTCCAGTAAATTAAAGGAGCTGGGCAATGAGCAGCATCATGTCCTCAGGGCTTTAAAAACTTGGAGTGGGACTTGGAGTGCAAACATGAAAAGTCAGACTGGTGTTTAAAGAACAACATGCTTTTCCCCATCCAAGGCAGGTGGGAGGACTTTGCTGCTTGCTGATAGCAATAGTTCATAGAAATAGATACTGACCTTCAAAGTACTCACACTAATATAAATACTGACCTAAACACAGTAAAACTTACCCTTGTCTGTGTTTTTTTCCCCCACTGGAATGTATTCTGTTTCTAGAGGGTTTTCACTCAGATTTCTCCCAAGGAATCTCGGCATCCCTTGTCATTGCTAAATGAACCTTCAGGAGAGCTTTGCTGTGTGGGTTTAGCCTGAACCAAAGTTTAGCCTCACAAAAGTTGCTGTGTCAGGAACTAGAAGATGGAAAAGCGATTCAGATTAAAGATGAAAGAATCTTTGAAAAACCTGGAATCGAGCACTTCTGAGGAGTTTACAAGAAATATACCTACTTGCCAAGAGTAGATCTGTGACAGGTATCGCACACCCCCCCACTGATGACATTTGCCTGTCCCTCATGGAAGGAAAATAACAAAGTGCTATTGCTGCAGAAAGCAATCTGATAATGCTTGTTTCTAATTGCTGCTGGCAGGGAAAGCTCATTGTGCTCTAATTTCGATGAAGCAAGTTTTAATTGCTGAAGTTCAGCCGCTGACATCACCCAAGCCTTCTCTAACCCTTCCCTGAAAGGCTGTAATTTCAGTGGCCATAGTATGCAATGATGAATATTTATAATAAATAATAAGGCAGCTGGCTGTAAGTAGGCATGCATCATGGCATGTGATGGCTGGGTAAGGGGCTCCCAAGGAAATGCAGGTAGGTGATGGAACCACCACCTGAAGGGGCCATGCAGTTGCCAGCTGTTTGCAAGAAAATCAGTATTTGGACACGCAAATATGCCAGAACTATCTTTCTCAGCAATCATGGGGAACAAGTATGCTCCCTCCCTAGTTTGTTCTTAGAAAGCCTCCCCAGGCCAGCCATGTGCCCTTTGGGACCAGGATGCTGTGTGCATGTGGGTTCCCCAGGACCAGACCAGCACCAGAAGCAGCAGAAGAAAAGCAGAACTACCCTGTGAAGATGTTGTAGCATATTTAAAATACCTAAGTGGTTTCATACTGGATGAGCACAATGTATCAGGGGCCAGGCGTTTTGAGCTAGAACTTGCAATCCTGAAGCACCTTCGCCTCTGTTGTCACTCTGCAGCCCCTCACTTCTCTACCTCTATTCAGCCACTTTTTAGGGTAGCATGAATCTGTTAAAAACAAAGCGGGGAGAGGCTGGCTAGAGTCCTAGTTTTGCCTGGTTTTCTGAAAACTGCAGGGGATTTTTCCTTTCAATTTAATATGGCTAGATGCAGGAATATGATATGATCTTTTCCCCACTCCTCTGAGCTAAAAAGGCACTTCTTTAAAACAATGAAACCTTTAGAACAATGAAAATTGAACTGTTTTCTTGATTTTTTTTTTCTTTAAGGAAAAAGAAAAAAAGAGAAAAGCCATGAACTGCTTGCTTTTTGGTCCCGCAGTATGATGTTGGAAAGACGAAGTGCTTCAGAGCTGGAGCCGTGATGGGTGATACTGCACTGCTGCTGGTGTATCTTCACTTGCTTATCTCTTAACTTCCCCCATCATGTGGGTTAACTGCCTCCCAGAGCAGTGGTCCTACAGTCCTCTCTGCAGGCTTCAAGGGCTCCAGAAATAGCTGAATCCATGGCATGGTGCTGGGATTTCATGCTGCTGGCTGTGTCTCATGGATTAACATGCAAGCATGGCACGTCACATCATTTCTGGGGACTTTGCAGTGCATTTATTTCAGACCCAGGTACGTTCTGGCTGGTTGGAATGGGAGTTTGCTGAGGCTGGCTCAGTAGGGTGCTTGTTGGCATGAGGTGTAATTTTGGGAATTCCACTAACAGCAGGAGAAAGTGATGTGAAATTTTCCTCTCCCTCACTGGCTTAACTCTGTTCCTGCATCCAAAGTGTGTTTTGCTTTAAATGCAGAAGGAATGGCACTGCCAGGACATAAGGGTCTTTGGACCTGGGATGGGCAGTTTGCTCACAGCAGCCCTCAGTTACTTAAGTCAATACTAAATAGAGACATGCAGCTCTGAATCATGCCCAGCTGCAACCTTCACTCACCTAACCAGCCTGGGGATGTTTGATTACAGGGAGAACCCAAAGATTTGGGAACAGGTGTCTTCTGAAGCAGCTTTTCAGTTAAACGTTAATGCAAATTCCAAGTAAATGCTGGTTGTTTGCATAAGGACCTGCCTGGAGACATGACAGGAACAATGCTGTGTCCCCAAATAAATGCCAGCCCTTCTTGTGTGGGAACAGAAACCTCCAGTGTCCCCAGATGAAAACTGGGGGCTGTGACTGTGGATCAGATGCCATCCAAACATCTTGTATTAATGTAATTCTTCTATCAGAAAACTCACTGCAATGACCTTCCTCTGGCTAGTCTAACTGGGTATCCTGGTATCCGTTAGGGCCTGGCAGAAAGGTAAGAAACAAAGAAAGTTGAAAACTAAAGAAAGTAAAAACCAAGTGGCACACCTCTGGGTATGCATTACAGGCTGCTGTATGTGATACTTACAATTAAATTGCTGAAGAGCCGGTTCTGGTTCACCTTTACATTCCCTCAGTAAATGTGACAGAGGGTAAAACAGGGTAATGTGGCACTTCAGGGCTACTTTCACTTAGAGGTTTAATAATGACTGGCACCTCTAAGGCTGCATGTCACTGGTTGCTCTGTTTGTTAGCGTTCTTTATGCATTTGTTAATAATTTCCAGAAATCTATAGTGGAACACTGATTGAGGGAGTTCAAAACTGGATGAACTGCAGAAATATTCAGTGCTTTTCCTTTAACATTTTTCTCATTGGAAGAGGACCTGATGGATTAGTCAGGTAAATGGGCGTTGCAGTACACGTAGGTAAATACTGTGCTGCTCAGCACACTGATCCCAAACCTCAGATAAACATTTGTGTCCAGTTACTTCCTTTGAAAAGTCTTCCATGTGATGACGACTCATCCTGTGTTGTACACTTGGGTATCTTTGCTGAGTGTGCTGTGATTTGTAATACTTTGGTCTTCCCAGGTTTATGGATGGAATTAAAAGTGAGAATATAGCCTCAGCAGTGCTCTTTTGAGGTCTGTGCAGCTCTCGTGTTGGTGAGTATAAATAAAATGATTGCATAGACTGCTGGGTTCTGTATATGAGGTTTTGTGTTTCCTCAATTGTTATGGGTTTTGGGTTTTTTTCACTTGTTCTTCCTCTTTCAGTTTTGATCCTATGGCAAACTTGGATTTTACATGTTTTACTGTGCAAAATGACTGGGATTCTGGATAAAAAAAGAGGAACAGAGAATTATGCTACTGGTTTCAGTGGAGGGCTTGAGCAAACTGAGAGCAGAGTACTGAGGAACTGGGATTGATGGCAGCTTTGAGTTTAGTCTGAACTCTGGAAAGGCAGCACAGAGCATTTTTACTGCCTTTTGCAGTTGTGCTTGTCAAAGAGTAAAATAACTAAATAACTTTTTGGAGACTAGCTCTATGCTTTGTGATGGATTTATGAGGGAAAATAAACTTGTGTGTGTGTCTTCTGTTGGATTGTGGCATCTGTTCCAGCCTGCATTTTCTTACCGTGTGTGTGCACTCCTTTACTGTGTAGTGTAGAAGGGTGTCTGGTCCTTCTCTGGGGAACTTGCTGGTCACCTCACGCCACTGCATTTGGCTGTACCGGCCGCTGCTCCTTCTGCCTCCCCTGCAGAGCCTGTGGATTTCTCCAGCTCATGGTGTCTCGAAACTTTCATGATTCATTCAACCCCATTTTTTTCCTGTTGCGATCCACCCATTGGTCCATGGAAATCCTCTTTCCTCTGGCCACCAGGGAGATGGTGTGTGCAGCGCCACACAGGAGACAGGGCAGTGCAGGAGAGGACAGAGCTATCTGGCTGTGAAGCTGCACGGCCCCAGCGCAGGGACTTCAGAGGAAGCACTCACTACTGAGCGCATTAAGGAGCAAAGTCTGAAAGCTCCAGCTTGGCACTGGCTCCTCTTCTCTGGAGCACTGAACAAACTCCTCTGAATCATTTTCTGATTTACATGAGTCAGAAGCTGGGGAGACACTAATGCAACAATAAACATGGTAAAACAATGGCTCTCTGTGGCCAGGAAGATGGAAGTGAAGTGGTGTAAGATGTTTAAGTCCAGTTTTATAATGAAGTTGTGAACAGGAAAGGTTTGAAACTTAGAACAGAGCTCAGACAAAAAGTCAAACAAGTAAAAGCAGCTGCGTTACTAGCTGCTGTGGGAGAAGTGAGTGTCTCAGCAGGACTGTAGGTGGATTCAGAGCACTTAAGATCAGAAGCAGTAACAGCCTTATCTTGCCTGACCATCTATCTACCAGATGCGGTTGCAGTTTGCCTGGATATTTTTAAGTATGAATGCCAGAATAAACTGTTCTGATCATCTGGTCTGACCTGCAGTGTCAGGCAAGCCACAGGATTTTTAGTTTCCTTGAACAAGTGTATCCTTTGGAAGGAAAAAAACCTCCAGTATAGAATAAAGGTATTTTTAATGACGATGATTCTACTTCATGATGGACTGTTTCACTTGCTGGGTTTGTGTCAAATTCCTGCTTTTTCTGGTTCAATTCTGTCATTCAGGTGACATCCAAGAAATCAATTTCACAAGAAAAGCTTTTCGATAATACAAACAAGGATCTGAGGAACCAAGGACGTAGCATATTGATTGCAACTACTTGCAAAAAAAGCTGAGTCATGTGGTAATTAAAAATTAAAGGGATGAGCTTATTTTGAGCATTTTAGCAGTGTGAGTGACCAAAGCCAGAGTTTAAATGAAAATATTCAGAACTAATACTACCAGTAGCTACAGGGATGTGTAAGACTGGCAGAGCTGGTTTGGATGCAGAGCATTACTGGAATACACAGAGCTAGCAGCAGGCAAAAATGAGAATATAGAGAGAAATACACTGTTTTTTAAAATGCACCTATAGAGAGGTATGTGTGCTATACAGAGAGATATTTTTTAGTGCGCTCTCCATATGGGATCATAAGCACTCAGAACAGCAATAAAGATAAAATGGTATTTAACAATGCTAACAAGGAAAAGAAACTCAGGAGAAACAGCATGGAACATTGTGAAAGAAGCAAACAGTGGCTCAGAGGATGAGATTTTTGCATCTACTTAATTAAACAGAGGGGGAAAGAAAATGAAGTGGGAGGGTTGGAGCAGTGCCGGATCCAGAGACACAAGAGCAGCGCAGAGTTGATGCTATGATGAGTAGCAGAAGATATCTCAGCACTACACAAGAAAAGCAACTGAGATTTACACTAGATAAAACCAAATCAACATTGTGCAATGACTAGCACACTTCCTATCCCCCCCTTGAAGCCTATGTTAAAAATAAAACATCAGAAGGAACTTCAACTCAGAAACTGTTGCTTTTGATTTAAACAAGTGAACATGCGCACCTAGAAATACAAAACCAGGGGAAAATGGTTCAGAGAATAGACACATAAGCAGAACATTATTATGTCCAGAACATATTTATCCAGAAGATAAACAACTTGTACTGAAATTGGAAAAAGTAAAGTCACTTTACAGCATGCCTGCCTAGCCCTGCAATGAGTAAAACACTTGTTGCAGAAGCATCAACCAGACGCACCTCTGACTACTGCATCCTCAGCTGGGCTGAGTCATGGGTATAAATGCCAGCAAAGGGCTTGTTCTGGGAGAAGGGTGGTGATGCTTTCCTGGTTGAAGGGGTGGAAAGGGTTGCAGGAAGTCTGGAGACTTTATTGTAATGAATTCTGGATATGAGCAATCAGCTCAGATGTTGGGGGGAGGAAGGGCTGGCTGAGACCTGGAAGTTGTTTCTGGGGAAGAAACGTGATGATGGGTGGCAAAAGGGGAAGGAGGTGCTGGCTGCGTGGCAATGGCGCTGCAAGCTGGGGTGGCCTGTGAGTATGCTGGGGGAGTGAGGCCAATGGAGCAAGCACAGGCTGTGTGCGGGGTGGGAGACATGCTGTGCCCCATGCAGAAAGCAAAGGTGTAAGTGCAGCCCCAGGAAGGGCTCCCTGATGCCAAGCTGTTGTTTTTTTTTGTTTGGGAAGTGCTAAACAATTCAGGGGACTTGAGAAGTGAATTGGTGGCAGCTCTGGGGACCCTGGCTCTGTGGAGGAGCTTTGGTGTGGTATAGCATGGGGGGCTGATGGCTGCCAGACCTGGTGGTTGCCTGTAAGAGTCAGGGAAGAAATAGAGAGCTGAAGAGGCATTAGACAAACTTGCAGCAGGCTGTAAGGCTGCACAGGGCTGTTTGCTGCTCTCTTGAGGACAGAAATGTAGCCGTGAGGACAGCCAGCGGTGGCTTCTTTGGCTGAGGAGATGGTGACAAGATCCTATTAAATGTGCAAAATTATGAGATGCCAAATGGTGGAAAGCACAGCCCTGTCCACTGGAGACATGCATCAGGGTGGTACCACGTATCCAAGGTTGTGGTGGGGCATAGACCCCTACATAGCAATGCAGGAAGCCTGTGCAAGAGGGGAGATGTCCAAAGCCCTCCATTATCAGGAAGCTAAAGATCTTTCAGAATTATGCTATGACTTATTTCCTCAAGGAAATACTGTATCCCAAAGTAATCCGCAAAAAGGTGCCTTGAGATTTTTTCTGAAAGAGGGATTGTTCCCCCATGATAACAGCGGGAAAAGCCACCAATGAGCATCCCACAGCTCAGCGAGCAGGGTATGTCTGGTGTGGGCTGAGTCACGGGAACAGAGAGTTTTGACATTGCTAGAAAAAAACCCAACATAATGGTACATACTGATGGCTGTCACAGGAAAGACTCCTTTCAGCAGCTTGGTGCTGCAAAATACACTTTAGACAAGACAGAGGTCTGTTCACAGGAATTTCAATGACTGTTCTTAGCTATTGACAAGCTCGAGTTGGCAAAACAGGCTTTTCTTTCTTTTCCATAAGCATTCATAGAAGGGTTTGTGCTGGAAGTGACCTTAAAGATAATACAATCATAGAATCATAGAATAGTTAGGGTTGGAAAGGACCTTAAGACTATCTAGTTCCAACTCCCCTACCATGAGCAGGAACACCTCACACTAAACCATGACACCCAAGGCTATGTCCAACCTGGCCTTGAACACCACCAGCAATGGAGCATTCACA
>JARCZZ010049461.1:0-28506 GCA_030323915.1 Brotogeris chrysoptera | reverse complement strand
GGCTGCTATGAGGTCTCCACGCAGCCTTCTCTTCTCCAGGCTGAACAGCCCCAACTTTCTCATTCTATCTTCATACATCACCCATTGTAACTTGCTTCTATCTTTCTCTCTCTCCCACACCCACTTTTATGACTAGCAAGTGCAGGGAGGTAAGAACCTCACAGGTGTAAACTCTTGTCATTTCATTTGGCTTGGACCTGTGCTCTCCTCACTGGAGGCAGTCTTGGCTTCAAGGGTCTTTAGAGCCATGAGGAGGAGGACCCTGTTCCTCACACTACCCAAAGAACAGCCTTCTTGTTTGGATAACACAGCTGAGCTTCCTATATTGACAGTGAGCAAGAATTGTGGGACTGAAGAAGAGGAGGCACCAGCTGACCTAGGGAACCTTCAGTCCCCCAGCAGGCATGTCCAAATCCACAAGGAATTTTCCCTTGTTTCCCTTGGTTTTGGCTCTGAGCATGAATACATGAACATGTGAACCAGGAGCTGGCTTGGAAGACAATAATAATAAAACAAATAGAGCACACTGTTTCCAGGACTTACCATTTGCAGCAGTGACTGAATGCTGAACAAGTTCCCACATATTTATAGGGGAAACGGCAGCCCCCCACAACACAGAATCCCTTTTTTCGTATGCATTGCTTTTCTTTTCCAAGTGCTATGGAAAATCATGCACAGAGAAACAGTCAGAACAATAATCATAGAATCATAGAATAGTTAGGGTTGGAAAGGACCTTAAGATCATCTAGTTCCAACTCCCCTACCATGGGCAGGGACACCTCACACTAAACCATGTCACCCAAGCCTCTGTCCAACCTGGCCTTGGACACCACCAACGATGGAGCATTCACAACTTCTGGGAGAGCAGTGTGTGGTGGCTGAAGGGCTGACACTCCCCATGCATTTCAGGGCAATATACAGTCCCTAATTCATCCTCACCATAGCCACAACTTCAATACCCAGGTGTCTCACCCACAAGGGCTCTTTCATGCCAGTGTGGCTGCACATGAGAGCAGGCACTGAGCAGCACCAGCGTGAGGCTTCCTCAGAGCCATGCTGGCTCCCCCACTGCATGTGAGCCGTCTGCATGTCCACCACTACCTCGACCAGGAGAGATGGCAAGCTGGATGTTCCTCGCATCCCACATCCCTGTCCTGGCTCTGCCTTGCCTTTGAGTGACCTGTGATGGAAAACCCTTGCCCAGACCTTGCAGGGGTCACGGATAGTGGCAATAGTGCTTTGGGACACTCAAGATCAGAAGCAGACGAGCCCTTTCTCTGCACTGGAGTCTTCCACACCCAGTGCAAATGCTGACCACTGTAAACGCACCCAGATCCATGCCTTTGCATGGCTTTTCACATAGGAGATCTAAAACACGACCACAGAACTATTCCCCCCCTTGTCTCTGATAGAGGCGGTCACTTCCAGTGGGGAAGACCCCACTGATGGGAGCTCACAGCCCACCCAATCTCCCCTCATCCCCTCTCACCTGCAGCACCCTGGACCAACAGGAGCAAGAGGGGAAAGAGCAGGTACAGGATCTTCATGGCTGACGCCTGTCCCAAGTCTTCACAAGGCTGCTGAGAGGAGACACCAAAGCTCCTGGGGATGACAGCTCACAGCAAGATCCCACATTGCAGAGGGGCTGTCCCGGGTAACACGGGATGATGTTTATTGTAGCCTGTTCTGAAGGATGCCTTTCAGATATGAGAGTTTTGGCTCTCCCGAGAGCAGCTGGGGAAGTATTGGCCTCTTGGGCAGCCCAGCTGGTGGTGTTCCATAACCTTATTTCTCACTTTTCTCTTTGTATTTTCTTAAAGGATACATGGGAGAAGTAATGCCTGACCATTGCACTTGTAAGGAGAACAATATTTAAAGATGTGGAAAATGCAGAATATTTCCCTTTGGAATTTGTACTCCTTCAGGTCATATGCATTCAACACTTATCTCTTGGGGATAACTAAATATGTTTGCGGAGAGACATAGCTGCGGGTGAGCCAGAACAGACTTTCAAATGTAGTTACCAGACCAGATATATTGCTACTGCATTTACCCTCATACTTCTGCCTCTCCTTACCAAAAGGCCAAAGAAGAGACGGTTTGACTATCAGGAGATGCTCCTGACAACACTCAATGCCAACAGTCAGACTGGGGGTCAAGAACTGACCCACACTCAGTAGCTGAGGTAAATGCTTGTACGTAGAGATGCCCAGCACTTGATGAGGGAGGCTCCTGGTGAACAGAATGAGCAATAAAAATCTACATTCCAAGTTAATGTAAGCCTGAAAGAATGAAAAATCTCTGTATTGCTGTATGAATAGCATCTCCTACTTTGTCCAGGACAGTCCTCGTGTGCCCCAGTTCTCAGGGACCTTCAAGCCTCAAGGCACATTTCCAGTCCCAGTTGAAGTCAGGGTATCCAGTTTTGCTTTTAGACAGCTGTGAGCTCTGATACTCACTCATACAGACAATTAGTGCTCCTTCTTGGAAAGCTCAGATGGCCTCATGACATACATGGATACTTCCAGCAGTGTCATTTAGAAAGCTTCAGAAGCCGACAAGAGAGGTGCAACAGAAAGAGAGAAGTGCCCAGAAAGAGTCCCTGCACTTACCTACCCGATGAAGGCCTTGGTGTTCAAGCATTAATAAACCCAACAGGAATAACTCGTGTCCTGATGCCCTCAGGATCAAGGAATGCCACTTTGGCCAAACACCCTGGGCTTATACCACTACTGGTAGGTGGAACATGCACTCATTCCTGCTGTCACATCTCCCTTTGGCCAATGCCTAAGTGACCCATCTTCTTAGGGGAGATGGGGTTGCACCTCATCCCTCCCTGCTGCAGTGGGAGAGGCTGAGGTGCCTCCTGGAGCTGTTGCAATCTTCACCCTTATCCTCATGCAACACATCTTGTGACAGCCCACGGTACAGCAGGCACACGGGGTGGGCATGGTCTACGCGGATGGACAAAGCAGACTGGTTGGTGTACACACCAGTAAGCAGCCAGTCTGTAAAACGATAAATTATGTCTCTCTCTTTTGTCTCAGTCCACTTAATATACAGATAGTGTGTGACATGCTGGATCGTGCTAAGTGTTTTAATTTTCTCCTCTTTTAACATTACACAAACAGCTTCATCTTTGTCAAGATGATTTGCATTCGACGTGCCAGGAAGTGGCAAGTATAAGTCTACCTTTTTCATAGCTACTCAGCTAAACAAAGACTGGATAGAAGAAGGTGATCAGGTGAGAACACAGCTCATCTAATTCTGTCTTCATTCGCTGCTCCTAAAACTTTCATGCCTGGTACAAAACCCACAAATGTGATTCGAAAGAAAGAAGTCTCTGTGTAAAGGTCTGCAAGCTAAGGGAGACTATTGAAGGTGAATAGGACTTAATACCAGACCTTGGAAATGTGGGCTTGTTCAAGAGTTTTGGGACTTATAGGAATTATGTGAAAGGCGAAGATCTAGGTGGGCCATGGAGGAGCAGGTCATGAGAAACAGAGAAGCAAGTGATGAATGAGGCCAAGCTCATATAAGCAGGCTGCTGTTCACCATGCTTCTCTGGCTGTGTCCTGCCTCTGATCGCCATAATCTATCCTATATTCCCAGTAAACTTTATTTCTAACTATTCTTTTATACAAGCAATCTGTCTATGGTGTATCTGCATGGTTGTGCGGTCCCCTAGAAGACTTCAAACCAGAGTACTGGGTATGGGAGAGAGTACCAAGAGTGCTGGTCTGCTGCTCAGACCGACCAAGGCTCTGGGAGCTGGATCCAAGAGAGAACGAAGGGTCTTGAGGTAGGATACATCATGAGACAAATGATGTATCCTAAGATGGTCTGGTGTCATCTATGAGAGAGACGTGATGGAGCTCTCCCCCAAGAAGCAATCCATAGCAGTAGGTTTGGGTGTCCATGTTGGTGTCTGTGGGCGTAAGGGTCCTGGGAACATCCTCACTCCTGGAGACTTGGTACCAAGGACCAGGCCAGGGCCAGCACAGCAAAGGGCTGCTGATTGTGGTGTGGAGAGGGCTTCTAGCCCACACTGCAGGGAGACTATGGCTGCCCAGATGAGCTCCTTTGAGCTGAGGACCTTCTTCTGGACCCCACCAGGGCAGCAGCATGGCCCTGCTGATCCAGCCCTGGACTTTAATCCACAGCTGACATCCTGGCTTGGCCTTGGCCCATCCCCACAGAAGCGCCCAATGCCTCAAACTGCAATCAGTCTCTGATCTTATCCCCTCAGCCTGCCTTGCTCCCTGTTTGGGAGCAGTGGAATGATCCCTGCCCTGACAACCCCATGGTGACTGCCCCCATGGCAGTGCAGGACTCACCACCATGGTCCCCCTGGGCTGACCATCATTGATCTGTCCCAAGACTCACCCACAGTATTGACCCACCTGGGTTCCTGAACCCCTCAGCCACAAGACTTGAACCCAAACCCCCAGCACTGACCCTAATCATAATGCCAAGCCCCCAGGTGACCCCTATCAGTCTCTGTATCCTCAGGGGCAGAATGACTTCTCCCACATCTGCTACCCCTGGACCCCACAAGACCCCCCAGTACCATGAGATGAACCCAAGGCCACCAGAGCAACATGTCTGGTGAAACAGCCCCACAGGGACTCCTGCCCCAGCCTGTGACCAAGTGGATAACCAGCAGGCACCATAATCACTGAAGATAGGGGGGTCACATCAACCCTCCATCCCTCACCTGAGATGTGAGGCATAGGGATGCCTTTGCTGAGGGAGAAGGCTGGTGTTGGTGCCCCAGTGGTTTCCATGCTGCTGTGGCTTGGGCCAGCTTGAAGAAAGGGTAGATGAGGGTGGGTTGTGTGTGTGCATGAGGGTCCCTGCCTATCAGGAATTCACCCTGCTTTCTTTGCCCTTCCTTGCACACAGAGAAAAGAGATGCATGCCTGTATGTTGCTTCCTGAGGACAGAAATAGACACACACACACCTCACAGCAGGAATGCAAACTACCACCTTGTATTGGGGACATTGGATAAGGGAATTCCCACAGGACCATGGTCCATCTATCCAGGGTTGCTGCTGCTTCTCCCGATGGTGCTCAGTGCCTCCACACAGCATCTCCCTGAGCACACTGCGAGGACACGGGCTGGTCTCAGACAGTTGCTTGGATATCGGCATTGGGAACTCAGGAGACCATCAAGGATACCATCGGCTGCAGGAAGAAAGATCTGGCAGTGACTGCCCCACCAGTGAGGGCTCCAGGACGTACCCCATGCCTTGGGCTGCATATTCTGCCCCTCTTTCTCCAGCAGCCTCACCTCTAACCCCAACAGGCAGCCCTGAGCCTACCTCCGACAGCAGAACTCATGCTCAGAGCAGAGGCCAACGCGACCGATCCCCGGAGGGCACGACCCATGAGAGCAGAAGCCCCCACGGCGCTCACAGTCCTGGGGTGATCCCCGAGACAGCATCTTCCCTGCAGAGAGCAGAAAGAGACCTTCAGCAAGGCCTGGATGAGATGCTGAGTACAACCCCTGGTCCCTACGTGGCCAAGCTGTCCCCTGCCACATATGCATTTGCAGCAGAAATCAAGGTGATGTTTATGGCACTTGGATGGGCAATACTCTCTACAATTCCTCAGCAGCCTTCAGGAGAGGCTCTCCAACATGTTGCTGCATCCCTCCTGGGAAAAGGGAGGACTCTAAAGGTGGAAGCAGGATCTGCCTTCCTCCCTCCTCCTCCTCTTCATCACAGCTGCTTTGCCCAGGGCTGCTGATTCAGAAAGGCAAGGGCCAGGAGGCATGAGGAAGGTGGCAAATTCTTGTCTGTGGAGCACAAGAGCTTTGTTACAAGGTCCCAGCTCTCATCCCAGCTACAGAAACTGTAGTAGGAGACTTTCCTTAAAGGAATGGGATGTGAGAGACCCCAGAGATGATGCCACAGCAGCCAGGAGACATCACACATGACTCAGCCGGAAAATCTTCCCTACAAAATACTGTCAAAAGACAAACCCTCTATATCCCCCAACACATTTCTTACCTGTTGCTCCCTGGAGCATCAGGAGGAGAAGAGCACAGAGGAGAGGCAGGATCCGCATGGCTGGGAGCTGCTGGCAGGTTCACAGCTCTGTGGAGAAGAGAAAGGAGGCAGAGATGATCAGCAGGGTACTTGTCTGTGTGTTGTGTAGCACAGGGACAAGACTGAGGAGAGAGAACAGCCAGACCAGGAGCAGATGTGACCAGGAGGATGTGCTTGGCAGCCCAGGAATAGGAGCTTCTCACAGCCTCTTGGACTGCAGCTGCAGGATGGTGGCAGCCTCTCCTCAGGATGTCCCTTGGGATGGCTGACACCTCAAAACGTCCAGCCGGAAAGCTCCTTTTCCTGTCTCTCCCCCTGCCAGAGAAAAAGAAGCATCAGCTTCCTCTTCTGACACCTCTGAGAAGGATTCTCAGGCCTCCAGCCCAGGCTCTTGCATCATCCCACCTTGCGTAAGGGCCATCCAGTGCTGTGGTTTGCTGGACACATCTTAGGATACATTGCATCCCTGCTCGTTAGACCTTGGCAAGCAATCTGCTTTCACAACACAAAGGAGCTCTGTACTCCTCCCTCCGAGTGAAGCGTGCTCTCAATGCTTCACTTGAAAATAACTGGGAGGGTGCCACATGGGATGACATCTCCGTCCAACTGACAACCCCATGAATGACAGCCTTTAATTGTGACTTTGTTGTGTTTAGAGTTTGCTGTTTGTAACCCTTTATTGGTTCTCCACATATTGATGGTGCCATCTTCATATACTTTTTCAACCTTGCTGCAGACTGATCAAGCATACATATATATGTGTATATATGTTAAAAGCATACCATGCATAATGCATATTTGCTGAATTATCCATGAATATACCTTTTATCCCAACACCTCAGCACAGAATCATGGAAAGGTTAGGGTGGGAAAGGACCTTAAGATCACAAAGTTCCAACCCCCCTGCCATATTTCATATGCTCTTTCATATTTCAATGCTCTTTCCTGCTTTGATTTCTCTCCCCAGTGTGGGAAATTGCACAAAGTATATGCAGGTCTGTCTCCATGGGGAACACTTAGCAGCCAGTGCTACTCTGCCATGGTGATCAGGGCACTCGGGACAGCTTCTTAACTCCACCACCCCAAAACTGAGCTATTTTATATGTTAAAGAGCAACAGCACAGAGATGTAGTTGATTTCCACCTTAACGAAGCTCCATAAGGAGCCTGACCATCAGATGCGCTGCTTCCAACCCATCACCTCCTATGGCTCTTCATGCTGTGACAGCTCAGCAGATATGAAAAGAAATGGGTCAAAGCTTTTTCCCTTTTTCTGTCTGTCCACACCAAGCAGCCATGACTGAACATAAATATCATGGAAACAACAGACCCAGGCAGTTCTGTGAGCACTGCTGTGCCCCCAGATGATGCTGGGAGCATCTGTCTCCTCCAGTGAAGCTTCATGTGCAGAGAGGGATGCCTCTTTGTGCAAAGTGCTGGGGCACAGAGCACTGGGGTTAGTAGATCTATTCTTCATGCCTCTGTGCCATGAATCAGTGTCCTCTATCAGACCTGTGCAGAGAGACAGGGACTGTGCTAAAAGAGTGACATTGGGGAATACTATTGGGAAGTGTAGCAGAGTCCTAGGGGCACACACTGTGATTCTGCATGACCATCCATTTTCACCCAGGGCTTGATATGCGTCTGAAATGAGGTTTAGCTGCTGCATACCCTTGCATCTGGCCATAGCATGGACAGTCCCACTCCACCACTTCTGATGCTATCTGTCTGGTATTTCCCATTCCAGCCTCTCTACCTCCTGGCGAGAGCTGTGAGATGAATTCAAGCATTCACAGAGTGCTGGGGAGATGGAATTCAGGTAAGAAGCAGGAGATGTGCAGCATGGATCCTAGTAATGATGTGTTTTGTTCCTAGTAATGACTGTGTTTTACTGTAAGCTGGCTCTTGAAGCCATTCCCCTATGATAAATGCAAGGGCAGCTATTTGTGGTGGTGAGTGAACAGTGTGATGATACAGTATTCTGCATGATGCTGGCTACAGACACTGGGTCATCTCCAGAGCTGAATCTAAAAACCAAGGGCTGAACTCTCTCTGCAAAGTCCTCAGACCTTGAGCAAAACATCTTGTGCCATTCCAGTTTGTGAAAGAAACACTCACCTACCATGGGTTGTGCAAAACTTCTTAGGACATCAATTGTAAAATGCTGGTTTGGTTCCACTTGGCAACTTCCTCATGTCTCCATCCAGGGGAATCCCTGCAAGGTGGCCGTTGGCCCAGTTTCCTGCCATTCTCAAGGCTGTGGTTCCAATGGTGGCAGGCTCATTTGCACAAGCATCTGCTTTGAAGGGAGGCCAGATGCTCTGCAACTAATGATAGACTGGAGGCTTCAAGTCAGTTGTTTGCATGTAGCACCTGGGTTGGTTATTTCTCTTAGAAGCCAGCCATTACTGCTCCTAGCTTTGCTGAGCATCTATGAGTGCTACCCTTCGCACAGGCCATGTGAAAGCTGCGGTCAGCTCCCACTGCTGTTCAGGGATACAGGTATACCCTTTACCCACAGCAGTGTGCCATAAGGGCGGCTATCTCAGCCTGGCCATGTTTGCTATTAAATTCCCTCTGCTTGTGGAAAAGGGTGGTGACATCCATACTGATGTGTCAGAAAGGTTATTCTGACACAGTGCTCATTGGCCTGGCCTCCATCCCTGGCAATAGCTGGGCAGGACTTCCAGGGATGGATTCCCTGGCAGTCCTCAAAGCCAGGCTGGACTGGGCTTGGAGAAACCTGATCTAGTGGGAGCTGTCCCTGGTCATGGCAGAGGGGTGGAACTGGATGAGCTTTAAGGCCCCTTCCAACCCAAACCATTCTGTGATTCTATGACTCAGGAGACAATGTGAGCACAAGTAACAGGCTGATGTTGCCCTGCTTTGGAGGCCGGGTTTGACTATACATGCATGAACTCTGCCCTTATAGCTAGTCACAGAGCATAAAACTATTTACTGGTCACAGCCGTGAAGGCTGATTTGTCTCTAGAAGGATGCTCCTGGCCATGAAAAAGCAGCTCCAGAGACAGGAGGTCACTGAGCAACTGTCCCCTTCTGAGTTTTCTATTGAGGTGCACAACAGGACAGGAGAAACCTCTTGCAAGAGGAGTGATTGAAGTAGCCGGAATGCTGCCCTTTTGTATATGCTGCCTAATTGCCTCAAGCCATGTCTTAGGTCTAACTGTGATCTCCTCATTTGCTACTGTAACTGATACACATCTTGCAGATTTACTCCGAACTTATGACAGGCAGAATAATCAAAGGTAAAACCAGGCTTCAAATTTGAAAATGGGGTCACCTGCTTCCTTTTGTCCTGCTCAGTGTGTCCTTCTTAGCTCCTATAGAGACAGAATGCTATTTCCAGGTCCGAAAGCAGGAGGTGGGAACCCGGTTTTCAGAGCAGAAGTGCTATGAAGCACCACACTGGAGAAGACTTATATGTTCCGTATAGAAATGGTCACTGACCGCAGCTTTGGTCATGGCAGGGGACTCCAAGCTCCACCTGATTTCAGAATTCTTGTTCAAATTCCCAAAGGAAAATAGCAGTTCTAGAGAAATGAATGACACCACCACACACGGCAGCTACACAGCCTCCCCAGTTCTGGCTTTATTGAAAGAATAATGATGAATAATGACCAGTACAATGGCTCCCAGAGTCCAACGATGTAAAAAGTGATCATTCCCACATCACTGGAAATCCTCTGCTAGTAGCCACACTACAACCTACACAAAGAAAAGAAATATCTCAGGGTTTTCAGGCTTACGTCAATGGGGAAAATCCTCCCACACAGGACTTAAATGAAAATTTGGAAAGTGATCTTTGCCCCAGTTCAATCCCAAACTTACCATCTACAGCAAGAATGCCCCACACGACACACTCCCAGGTAAACGTTGCCCGGAGGGCATCTCCTAGGGTAGCAGAAAGTCCCACGATATCCACATCGCATAAAAAGTCCTGTAGGTTTTGCAAAGCCTGTAAAAACCAGGACACAGTTGTTTCTGTTGGGGGTTTGCATTTTGCTATTTCCCATGAGCTGACACCATGGCAAAACAGTGCCCAAAGTCATAACAGTCCTAACGCAACCCTCTGAGGAGGAGGGTTGAAAACCAAGCAAAGTCCTTCTTGAGACATAAGAACTGTGTCTCTAAGCCTAGGACTCCCTTAGGAACTCAGATTTCAGTGACAGACACCAGACAGCCGACAGAAAACAGTAAATGGACACTTAGCCAGCTCTCAAAGTCTTACAGGTAGCAGTTAAGGAGAGATTCCCCTGGTCAGCTGAGAGGCTGCCACTTCTATGGCAGAAAGATGAGGATTTCTATGCACCTGGATTTCCATAGATTTGGCCTATTTTCCTCCTTATAAATTTCACCCATGTCTCAAAAACAGGTCCTGGTGTCTGGCAGTCCATATAGATGGCACCAGTACATGGATAAGCTCAACAATGCATGTAGAACAACCACTTCCATGCCACTAAAGCCAACATGACAGGCATTGTCCTCTTGGTCTGAGGCTGAGCAGCATGGTGTTGCTGCGATCTGCATGGCTAAATTTTCTCTCCATTTTAATCCCCCCATTAAAACAGTATAGCCACACTCAAACTGCTTTTGGGGAATGGCCACGAGCCTGTGCTATTCCCAGAACAGGTTTTATTCACAAAAGGGCTAGTTGTCAGCAGTGAAAATTACCCAAGGGAGCAGCCTACTAATTAGACAGCATGTTGCCTGTATGGTTGATTAATAAAGATGCAGCCTGGTGCGCTGATGCATTCTGGATGCACTTGATTGACTGCACATGAACCAATTAATTCCAGTTTCACAGCTCATCCATCCAACCCCATTAAGTCCAGCACATCCGGTAAGTGGAGAGCTTGTTCCAGCAAACAGATCCTGTATATTGTACATGTACATATGAAACCCTGGCATGTTAGATTCACAGCACATGACTGGTGTGGTGCATACACACACAGCAGTACCCAGGAAATTCCAGGCAGGAATAAAAGAATGCTGGAAAGGGTGAATAAAACTCTTCTGGTCCCAAACTATCTGTCTGTGGGGCACTGAAGAGCACTCTCAGCTATCAGAAACACTTTCTAACAGACACATCTCTTGCTGTAGTATACTCAGAAGATAGGTCCTTCTGAAATAGCACAAATGTTCCCTGCGTGTGTCTGTAGGTGAAATAAGGACATAAAACAGACCAAAGGAACACTTTGCCCAGTGTCCTGCCTATGAGAACTGCCATAAGCAGAAGCCCAGGTAACAAGTTCAGGCAAGCAAAGTTGACACTTCTCCCATGTTCTGGTCTGCGATTCATCACAGTCTCTTCCCATCCTTAATCCCTCAGAGGGCACTTTTCATCCTCTTCCAACAGACATCAACCCCAAACCTCCACTTGGCTGTGCATGCAGTGCCCTGCACTGTAATTGTCCCATTTTAGGGATGGTGTTTAAACACAGGCCCTTTTTCTGGACAGTAAGGAGGGTTTTGGGTTCCAGACTCCTTAGCATACCCCAACAGGCACAGCCTTACACCACCACTTACTGTGGCACAGGTTTCTCCACCAAGAGGAAGACACCAGTAGCATTTCAGTCTTAACTCATGATCTTCTGCTTGCTCACCCCAAGTACAAGGTTCTGAAGCAAAAGCTATTTAGACAGCATGGGACCAGACTCCTAGTCTTTTTCTGTATGGCTTAACAATATGTGACTGAGTGTTTGTTGTAGGGTGACCAAAGACAAAATTATTTAAGAGTCTTAAAGCTTTAATGGGGAAAATGCTGGTGCTGAATGGTAATTTTAGGGGTGTCCCTAGTGCTTTCAACTCAGACTGTATCTTCAGAGATGTAGCAAAGGCACTGAACTGATGGTCAAACTGTTTGCCTGCTAATTTCATGTATCATCTATAATCTGCCAGCAAGTTTTTATGATATGCGTAAACAGTCTTTGCAGGAGGCAACTTGCCCACTTCCAGAAGGGAACAGGAGAACTTCTTAAGACACCAGTATCTCCTTCTATATAGCCTCTCATCTTCATTTAAACCTTACCTGCAGCTCCATAAAATACCACCAAGAAGAGAGCGAAGAGAAAGGAAAAGATTTTCATGGCAGAGGGTGGACTGGGACCTTCTGTAACTACAGACAAAGGAGACCAAGACATTAGTAAGAGGGTTGCCCCTGCACGATCACAGAGGATTGAGAAGTGACATACAGAAATGTTCTTCAAGATCAAATGTTATCTAGAAGTGGTATTACATACTTTCTTTATAATAATGTCTATTGTTCCAAGGGTGCCCTGGAGCATACATAGGAATGGCACAGGAAGAAACTTCCTTGTAGAAAAATACAATTTTAAATGCCCTTTTAACTAATGTATTAAATAAGTAGGTATTTATCCCTGATTGCCTGATACTTGGCAATACATAGCAACGAGTTTTATTTGCCTTATGGAAGTTAAAGCCGTTAATCGAGAAAGAAAAATTAAGACAATTTTTGCTATATTTATACAAAACAACATGGTGTGTGTTCTGAAGCTTTTCTACTAAAAAAGCAGGAAAAGTTCCTTCACAATTAAGTGCCATTCTTGCTTAGAGGCAGTTGCTTTTCCTTCACCTCAAGAATTACATGATTTCCAGGATAAATTTCTGAGTTTGTGGTTTTCCTCTCTGCTCTTCTCCTGCAGCCAACAGAAACCCTTCTCCATTACTGGCCTTTGAATTCTCTAGAACTGACTCTTGATAGATCAGAGTCACTGCACAGTTAAGGCTATAACAGTGAAGCATAAGTATACATCAAAGATATAAAGTCTCCAGCCCATTTAAGAAGGAGAGAACTTTTAAGAAAGGCTCAATAATGAGAAGATTTTGGTTGTTACCAGGTCAGAGGAAGCTCTAGGTAGAATAGTCCTTGGATCAGTGTCAGCCACACAGATGCATTAAGATGAAGGAGCAGAACTTGGCTTTATGCTGTTTCTGGAGGATGGTGAAGGATGCTTGATCTTCAGAGCCTTCTGGTAGCCAATCAGACAAACCCTGCAGCTTTGGAAAGCATCGGGGAGGTCCAATGAAACCTCTGTTACTGTCCTGATGTGAGGAACCGAGGTATCGCTTTCAAAACATTGCATCATTGCCTCAGGAAATGTGTTGAGCTGCACACAGACCACCTTGGGCCAGCTCCATCTGTGCAATGAGCTTGGCCACAGCAGCTCCCTCAAGGTTTCTGTGCCATATAGAGCATACTGAGATGAGATCTTAGGCAGAAGCTGTTCCCTGTGAGGGTGGTGAGGCCCTGGCACAGGTTGCCCAGAGAAGCTGTGGCTGCCCCATCCCTGGCAATACTCAAGGCCAGATTGGACAGGGCTTGGAGCAGCCTGGTCTAGTGGAAGGTGTCCCTGCCCATGGCAGGGGGTTGGAACTGAGTGAGCTTTAAGGTCCCTTCCTTCCCAAACCATTCTGTGATTCTTTAACATTATATTTAAAACCTTTCTAAAAAGGAAAAAGGAAAAGATGATTTTTTTTGGTTTGGGGTTTTTTTTTCTTTTTGACTTTTGCAGCAAAGCACTTTCAGTACTAATTCCCTGCACCATATATAAGGCATTTTAAGAAACATTTATTTATTAAAATGATTACTTAAACCACCCCAATGACATGGTGTTTTAAATCTTTCTATTGGGTTTGTATGGCAAGGTCTTGGACATGGGCAGGAGTTTGCATTTATTCTTCTGTAGCTTCTGCTGCTGTTCATCTACCTTCTGAAGGAGATACTGAAGCAAGAGGCGCTATCTTCCATATTTCAAGAATTGGTCAATAAGGGGTGTCATGCGCTTGGATGTTCCCAATTCCATATGCCTGGAAAGGGCTGCAAGGTTATGCCAGCTTGCCTCAGTTAGTCTGAGGGGTCACACAATGCTGCTTGAGCAAATTGGTGTCACCAGGCTGAGGCACAAAGGGACAAAAGACAGAAAAGGCAGGTTTTAGGTGCCTCATGGGACCCCAAAGTGTGTCTGACACAGTGGTGTAAATGCACCTCTTCCATGTTCTGCGTTGCCCGTAGGCAGAGCTTGACCCCCAGTTCAGAGGCAGATACAGATGCGCAATTCTTCGTTCGAGGAGATGATAGATCCGTCCCTGCTGTCCTACAGCGCAGCCTTCTGGACCTCTGTGATATTGCCAGAGTTGAGGAGAAAGCAGTCTGCGCTGCAACGGATCTGCGGCACATTTTCCAGCGCGCGTCTCAAGTAGAAAAGAGAGGAAAGAGTCCTTCTGCTCTTGTGTCTGGTGCCCAGCAGGATTAGACCCTGGGACCTCTTGGAAATGGGCTATCGAGAAGAGGAAGGCTGGAAGATCAGCTCTGTTTCCTCTTGATGAGTCTTTCCACACTCAGCCATGGATGGACTCCAATCTTCACTATGTCAGAAGTTGGTGCAATGATTTCAGCAGAGTTTCTTCTGATTTACACCTCTCAGAACAGTGAAGAACAGAACACGGTCTTAAGCTGTAGAAGACATTGCCCTGGTTACATTTCCATTTTAGCCTGAATACATTTGCTCATGATTTCTCTCCACATGCAGAGATTTCTACTAGGCTGTGATTCTAATCTAGTCATGGTTAAAGCTTTCTTTGCTGTCTGCCCTGTGCTGCTGTAATTTCTACACCTCCAAGAGCATGAACCAGCTTAGGTCTTGTGAGTGATGAGTCTGTCAACACTCAGGTGTCGCAGCTGGCAAAACAGGGGCTTATTGGGGTAATAATTCTGCAAAGCAGAATAAGCATGTTGCTGCTGGCCTGGCTCCAGACACTGAGAACCCTCCATTGCCTGCCTCTGGATGTTGTTTTTCCTTCTTTTTTGCAACCCCTTTCCATGCCTTCCTCTGCTTCTCTTTGCCTTCTCTTTCCATGCTTTCCTTGCTGTCCAGGGAGAGCTTGTGAGCCTGGGTACTATCTATGGGCCAGGTGTCACATATTGCCCCAGCATCCATAATTGTAAAATCAGGGATGTTGCAGGGGACATCCTTGCCTGTCCTTTCAATTCCCATATAACAATCGCTGTCCATCACCTTGTCTAGCCCTTTTTGGACCTGCTGATGCCTACCTCCACAGCCTCCTGTGCCAGCAACATCCAGAAATGCCGAGCCCATGCTCTGCAACTGCATTTTTATTATAGCCTTCACTATCTTGCCATGGACAGAAAAGTGCACAGCACACCACCTCTAAGTGTCAAACTCCTTTCTTATCAAGGACTCCCCCCATAGCTTCCTGCTTTCCATGCATTTACAGACATTCCTACTACCCATTCAGCTGCCTGCTGCAAAGGGATCTTCACTTTCCTTTTTAGCCCTCTTTCCTATTTGAGTCCAACCTGCTGCATTTTATGGGAGCTGATTTTATGGGAGTTGCTGTTCTCTTCCAGCTGCTTGTTCACCACTGCGCTCTTCCCTGCAAGAGCCTCCCTGGACTTTCCCTCCATGCCTTGCAGGGATTTTTCTTAGGACTCTTTGTTTTCTTTTCCAGTCAAAGCAAATATTTCACTGAGATTTCCAGCGCAGCTTTTTTAACAGCTCTCAGACTGCCTCAGGCTTCTCGCTCCTCTGCGCTGCTGCTTTTTGGTTCACATGTGGAATGTATTTGGTCCCACAACATGGTTAAGCCTAATAATACAGTAGTCACTTTTACAGAGCAGCTCTCACAGACAACTTCTGAATTAGGTCCTTCACACCACCCAGGACCAAAGGCAGGAAGGCAGCTCTTCTTGTGGGTGCCAGGAGTAGTAGTTCTAAGAATCACCCTTTTACTGCAACACAAGATTTGATCTCTGCCACCTCCTAACATCATCCACAATCACCCCTCAGCACTGCTCTGCTGCACAACCTCGAGCAGAGTTGCAGAAGATGTGACCCACTATCTGCTATTTGGGTCCATCAGGGTGGGACTATTGCTTAAATCATTCTCTAAGTTGTGAAGCATTTGCAGCTATGGTGTGTATTAAAACACAGGTTGAAACAAGTCAACACACAAGGGCCAGCAGGGTCTGTGTGATATCATCTGTAGGCAAGCCAAGACCCACTTTGCCCTTACTACCTCCTCTTCTATCCACAGGGGCAGTGCTAATCAGAGTGTGTTGTGCAGGTTGTTTTTAGGCTCCTCATTGTTCCTATCCACTGGAGGAGTGAAGCATGGGCTATCCAGCTCCCCAGTCTTGCTGGGCATCACTAAGCCTCAGACTGTAAACCCCCATCAAACAAGGAAGGTATTTCCAGTATATATATATATATATATATATATATAGTAAATATATATACTCTCAGTATATAGAGTCAGTATAGCCCTGACTCTTACATTGTCCATCTTTCCTATGGACTGAATGTTCCTGGGTTCTGCGAAGAAGAGATTTTTTCAGTGCCTGCCCCATGATAACCATGACACAGCTGTTCACATTTCTGGAATGTGGTGGTCAGCAATCATGCTCTACACCAAAGGATCAACTGTCCCCCAGTTGCTGGTCACAATTAAGAATGATTTTGCATGCTATTTTATTAATGATGCCTGCATTTATTATCAAAGGGGATAAACAATTTTGGATGTCAGAGCACAACTCCCAAGACCTTTCTCTTTCTCCTGGCTATGGGTAACCAGGAAGCAATGACCTTGCTGACACTTCCCCATTTGGCACCCCAGTTTCTTCTTGGGTGCAATGCGATTTCCTAATTGCAGTGATTATAAAACCACTGAGGAGTCTCACTTATTAATTCTGAAAGCCAGCCCAGTGACAGAGTCACTGCAACTTCTTGGCATACCATCAAACAGCTTTTTGCTGTTATTATTCCTTATTCCTGAACTGAAAGTGTTAAAATTAATCCTAGATGGAAGAATGTGGCTTGATTACAACAGCAGGTACCTTCTGTCTGCTTGGCTACCTCGGAGGGTGGTGCAAGCCTCAGCTCACGAGCACAAAGGACTTTCAAATCACTAGTTGGAAGGAGTGATTAAGGTTCAAATACACCTTTGGGCTTGGGGAGCTTGATGATTATTAATGATATATTTCTTTGGCAGTGGCAATGTGCCATGTAATAATGTCATCTGCAGTGCATTTGCAGGACTAGCTGCGCCTGCAGAAGCTGCCACACCAAAAGCAGCACAAATGTCTGATGAGAGTCTTACAAACAAATCTGAGCACCTTGACTGCGGGAGAGAGAAGGATGTTGTGAGGGACTGTGTCAAAGGCTTTACAGAAGTCCAGGTAGACAATATCTGTAGCAATGTATTGGGAACCTGTAAAGAAACTGAGCTCTCATATTTCAAACTATCTCTGCTCCAGGACTCAGCTGAATGGGTGAGAAGTGTTGCTTCTGTCAAGCAGCAGAGTCCAGGCTCTGCTCCAAGGTTTGTGAAGAACTCGCTAAACTTTCCACAAACCAACAGTAAATGTGTGGAAGCTGGCAAGCACACATATATCCCTACAGCCCCGCTGGCGGACAAAGCTTTGGGAGAGTCCTGCATGATTTTGCAAAAGCAGTGACAAAACCACGCATGATATTGGGACCCAATTCAACATTCAAGGCCAGGTTGGATGGGGCTTGGAGCAACCTGGTCTAGTGGAAGGTAGCCCTGCCTGTGTTAGGGGGTTGGAACTGGATGAGCTTTAAGGTCCTTTCCAACCCAAACGATTCTGCTATCCCATGATTCTAATTAAGAACCACTTCACGACCTTTCCTGGAGCGACCTGCTGTGGGTTTGTTTTCTAAAGGACATGTTTTGCAGCGGATGGACTCTGTAGTGCCAGAGATGGGGAAAGGAAGCAGACAGGACACATCTCGACACATGCAAGGGCAACTGCAGCCACTCACGGTCGGGATCACGTGTCACAAAGGTTTAATCCAGTGGCTGGAGCGGAAAATCACCAGCGGAATGAATTCGTGGCTCCCTGCACATCCTTTCGGGAGCCGCGTGGCGCTCAGCCCTGCGGCAAGCTCCCATCACTCGGGCACGGAGGCACCGGGGCTCCCTTGTGCAAGCGCACCGCAAGACGCAACCGCCGCTGGTCCCTGGGGCTGGCGGCAAGCCCCCACCCATCGCCCGGCGGGAGATGCAGCGGGGCCGGGCCGGGGCGGGCAGGAGGGGAAGGGAGAGGAGGGGAAGGACCGGCCCCGGCGGTTCCTTCCTCCTCCTCCCGCCGTGGAAGGGGAGCGCAGGATGCGCGGGGTCTTCCCTGGGCTCTGCTTGGCTCTGCTGGCGGCGGAGAGCGGCGCGCGTAAGTGAGCGCGCAGGATGCGCGGGGGGTGGGAGGACTGCGCGAGGCTGCGTACACGCGGAGGGGGGTGCGCGGTTCTCCCCTGGGGTACCCACGGGCGGCAGCGCCCCGGGCGCAGGGTATCTGCATCCGTGCAGACCTCAGCCATTGCATGCTTTTAATTGGAAACCATTAGTGGTTTTATTCTTATTAAATTAATGAATTAATTACTCTCATGAGCCCTTCTCCAAGCGTTTTTCACCAGAGCCCTCCCCTGGGCCGAGCCCCTCAGGGGTGGGTGCCTGTGATGTAGCTGACAAGCCACACGGAGCCAGCCGCCCCGGATAGGCAGGGACGAGGGCTGCGTGACCCTTCGCCGCCTGGGAGATGAGTTTTCGTTGGGTTATGGGTAGCACCTGTGCAGTTGCGGGACATGCGTGGCTGTGACATCCTTCAATGGTGCCAGTTGGATGTTTTCCAGGGTTCTGTGCCATCATCCACTACCTTGTCCGCGGGCAGCTGGGCTGGTTCGGTCTGACGGTTGCCTGCGTGGTGCCTGGCTACGCGGCTCAGCTCCTCAGCATTCTCTGGGTCAGGGCGGATGGCTGCCCGCCTGGCTGCTGCCTCCTGGTGTTCCACCTCCTGCAGCTGGGCCTCTGGAAGCGGTGAGTGATGCTCCCCATCAAGCCTTCCCCAACCCTGGTGCAGTCTCAAACTGCCCAAACCAGGATGGACGTCTCATCACAGGGACTCTTGCAGGTACTGGGATGTTCTGTGGATGGTGGCAAAGACAGCGGCAGTGCTAGTGCTGGGGAGGTGCTGATGTTGCACGGGGATGTGTGTGTGCTGCAGCTCCTAGAAGCCCTGCTGCAGACCCTGCCTCACCTCCTGCTGCAGGCGTACATTGTTGTGGCAGTCGATCCAGTGGGTTTCATCTCTGGGGAGTGGGGAGTTCCCAGGAGGATGCTGTGAGCTGCAGAGGGGGATTGCGTTTGGGTAAGAGATGCATGCGTCCACCAGGCACCATGCAGGGCTTCACCCAGAGGAACACTCTGTGGAGGGGCTGGCAACCCTCGGTGGAAAGCAGCAGGGACGAATGTGACTTAAAGATTGCTGCAACTGAACCTGGCCAGTTCAGTCAGTCCCCCGCACAGGGGATCTCCATGGCATGACAGTGCTTTGTCTGGGATTGAACCCAGCATATGTCCCTATTGGTGGTCCAGCCCTAATCACAGTGCAGTGCACAGTGTGTAGGGGTTTGGGGCTGCTCTGTAGAAAAGGTGAACATTCAGGTGTGCAAAGAGAAAAGTTTGAGGTGTAGAGTCACAGTGTGCACAAAGATGGTGTCAGTCTCTGGTCCAATCGCAGTGGCTGGAGATGGACATGCTGTGCTGCTGCAGGGCTCTGCCTGTGGGAGAGAGTGCTCAGAGGATTTAAGCAGGCAGATGCCAAGAGTATAAAGAAGACAAGATTCAGCAAGAAATGGTTGAAATTCCCCAAAGGGCAGGACAGATGGGTGTCTGGCTTGTATCAGGGTGCTACCAGCAGCTCCTTCACATTGAGATACAGTCCTACAACACAGTTGGACATCCCTCAGGGCACCTGACTGCCCCTGTTCCCATGCAGGTGTCAGCGCAGGGCTGTCCCTGCTCTCTCTCACCTGGCTTTGGTCTCCTACAGCCGCTTCACCTGCCTGCTCAAACCCGGTCACCTCTGCCCACCGGCTGCAGCCATCCTCTGCCTGCTGCTCTGGAGGACAGGGATGCTGGGGACCAGGGTCCTGGCCTTGGTGCTCTTTGCCAGGCTCTATTCCTTTTGGTTTTTTGCTGTGGCTGGTAAGACCTGTGACCGTCTTCCCTGTGTCCCATCCTGCTGTCAGTAGCAGAGATGCTCCTGGTCCCAGAGCACTTTACAGCCTCCCCCAGGAATGGCTTTTCCCTTTCCATCCCTTCCCCTTGCAGGTGTCCACTGGTTGCTCAGGTCCTTCTGGCTGGTGGCCCAGCAGACAGACATCATGGCCCAGCCATGCCAATGGAGGCTGTTCAATTGCCTGGTGGGAGCCGTGTACATCTTCTGCTACATTAATGTCCGGTCCAGCTCCTCCAAGCACAGGGTTGCTGTGTTTTATGCAGTAAGTACCCAGGATATTTGGTATTCCACACGGACGTAGCCACTGGGGAGAAGCAGTAGCTTCAGACTCTCCTTTCTCATCTCCCACATCACCACTTGATAAAGACCCAGCCTTTACTGGTATGTCCACCTTGGTGACCACGCAAAGCCACGGTGGATGTACTTTCTGCTGTGGCTTCGTTTTCTTAGCAGTCACACAGTGTCTTTCTAACACCAGAGTGGCTGTGCTGCTCTGCCGGAGTTACTTTTCATGGTAAAAAAGAAGGTCCAGACCCCACAGAAAGGTCAGTCCAGCAATCCTTATGCTTTAAGTGATAAGTTAGGTGCAAAATAAATCAGTAAAATCTAGAAACTGGGTGTTTTCTGTCATTGGAAGCATGCCTAAAGCTGTCAAAAGGAATAAAATGACAACTTTTTTCCCTCTGCAGATAATGCTGTTGGAAAACACCCTCTTGCTGCTGCTGGCCACTCGGTTCCTGCATGCAGAGCTGAGGAACAGCCTGTGTGTGACTGGAGCCATCATGTCAGGGTCTGTAATACGTGAGATCTGGTGGGGTTTGGAGCCTGATTTCATGTTTCAAGAGTAGCTTGAGTAAATGAGCATCGTTGGTTATTTTAGCTACGTCAGAGTATTTATTTCTTCCAGCTTAAGTGTCTGAATGTATTTGATAATAAATCTACCCTGAATTTAATTTTAAAAGCCCATCCCTGAAAAGGGAAGCTTGCAGAAAGGATTGAAATGTCACCAGGTACCACTTGCAAATACAGCATGTACAATCTTGAAGCACATTGCTGTTTTCTGTGTTCTTGCTGCTTGGTGATCAGTGCAGGCAGTGGTACGACACTTGAGATTGCTATAGGGAAAGGTTCTCATTTGAGCATATTCTGATGATTTATGAAGGTGGCTTGTGACTGATGAGCATCACTGGGTAGGTTTTGGAAACACGCTGCTGTAGGACCATGCAGAACAACAGCTTTCTCACACCTTCTTTCCTTTCAAAGACCAGGGCCACTTGTGTAAATGGAAATGCTTCTTGTGCCCATGGGGAGGATTTTTTGGTACGATGGAGAAGGTGCTCCATACCCTGCCCATACTCTGCCTTACTCCATGCCCTGCCCATAAAGCAGGAAGCAGCTGTGGCCAGCTGGCGCATTTAATTCCCTAGAGCTTTAATGCACAACTCAGCTGAAGGAGGGGAGAGGTTGTATGAAGCTTGCAAACAACCCATCAGTACTCACGTTTTCCAGTGGGATGGGGGAAGAGGGACGCTGTAATGCCCACAGGATGGGCTTTGTGCATCTCCCCAGACTGGCTATGTGCACATCAATGCTGCCCAAGAAAGGGCAAGTTTGCACTGAAAAAAGAGCAATTCCTTTGGCCTTGAATGATTTTGCGATAGAAATGGGATAGAAATAGGATAGTAATAAGAAAGTGCCTTAAAAACCTGCTGGTGTCTCCTTTAATGGCTAGAGGATGGGGATGCTGTGAGAAGGGAGGATTCCTGCACCACACATCTCCCTGCTGTGTGCCCTGCCCAGTGGTGCTCAGTGACTGCCTTGCTGTGCACCCATCAGTCTGCAAATCAATCCAGATAAATTCGGTTTTGAGAGTGTGCTCAGTGCTTCCTTTCTGGAGAGCTGCTCCTGTGGGACATTTGCATCCTTATAAAGGCATGAAAGATGCATGCTTGGCCATCTGATGCCCAGCAGTGACTGTGGAAAGGGATCTTGAGGTGGCACCTCAATGAAACATTACCAAAACTCCTCCCTTGACACCCTTCTTCTCTTTTCAGGTACTGCAGCCCTGGTGGTGTATTACAGCCTGCTCCATTCCAAGTCCATAGATATCTGCCAGGGCTTCCTGGAGACAACCTGCAGCGCTGCAGCTGCCAATGATGATGAGGTTGCTGGAGACAGCTCCCAGGATGGGCACAGCTTGGGAATTTCTGGAGATGGAGACTCCTTGGGAGGGACAGGGACTGGGGCCGATCCCAAAAATGGGAACGTCTCATCGCTCCTGCAATTCAGAGGGTGTTTGGAGGGCAGCTGGACAAACCATCACCACTGGCTGCTGGTACAGCTGGCCTTGAAGACAGGAGATATATCCAAAACCAATACAGCTTTTGGGGATGGTGGCATGGCAGAGGTTTATCCTGGCACATGGATGATGGGGAAACCCACCAGTGCTGAGCCTGAAGAAAACCTTTCCCTCCCCATGAGGGAAATCAGTCCTGGGGATGTTGAACATGGTCTGAGTGATGGGAAATCACAGGTGGTGGGAAATGGAGGTGGCAGCAAACCCAGTGCCAGCGCTGCAAGAACAGCACAGGAGGATGGAGTAGCGCAGGAGCCTGGTTTTCCCTCAGCCATATCCTTTCCCAGCAGCTTCTCTCTGCATCTGGCCAAGAGCTTTTCTGTGTATTACGGTGCAAGTGCAGGAGACATTACCTCACCCAGTGAGGGGACAGTCTCAGCTATAAGCATGGCCCTGGTGCAAAGGGACAGCAAAGCCTAGCCTCCTCCAGGCTACCTGGGAGAAGGAGGACATGGATAGGATTTATTCCTTGAGATGGTGACCATCAGCCCAATCCTGGGCACTTGTGCCCACAAACATATACAGCACAGCTCTTCCCTCAACAGCACAGGCGGCTGTGGGGTGGTCGATCACCCCAAAGAGGGCTTGGAACATGTGGGGTTGCGGGGTGCTCTCGTGGAGCATCATTGCCACCCATTGTGGCACACAGGGGACTGTTGTGAGGAGCAAACTGAGGCCACTGTGCTTCACCTCCACCCCCAAGGCTGACCCTGGATGCCTACAGTGAGGGCTAGGGCAGACAGGAGAGGGGATGAACTGGCCTGGGTTGCTGGACTGACCCTGTAAACCCCATGCATTGTCACCCTGGGTCAGCACTGGGGTGACTGCCTCAGCGATAGGATACAGCAGGAGGCTGTAGGATGTTAATGCTGGCCATGAAGACTGTCCCCATGGTGCCTCTGGTGCTGCTGGGCAGATGGGGTTCTCCATTGCTTGGACATCACTTTCCCTCCTGGTGCATCTTCTACTTGCAATTTTGGAGATTCAAAGGTCTCAAAAAGTCTTAAAAGTCCAGGTTTAGGTATTTATTAAACTTATTTATGTACAGCCCTGCTAGGCAGCTTGAGCATACTGCCTTTGATATATTTGTGACAGTGCCTTGAATCATGTCCTTTAACAAATGCCTATACAAGCTGCTGGCCTGTCCCACTGTGAAGATCTCTTTGCTGCCTCCAGAGCCTTCAATGCTGGCCCAAACAGGAGTCTTCTCAGGACAAATAAGTGTCTAAAGCAGAAAAATTACGACTTTTACTCTCAGATTCCCTTCCTTAGGGGCAGAATAAGCCCTAAAGTAAGGCTCAGCAGTGCTTGATTTAATTTTCCCCCATCACGTTCAGCTTGTGAGCTTTACCAACTCCATTTGCTGGAGCCAAATAGGATGGCAGATCCTCTTCATGCTACAGACCACAGCCTCAGGACCCTGAACTGTAGACAAAAGCCATGTCCTGCTTTGCTCACCCACCACCACCCTGCTTCCTCAAGTGGCCTGTATCTGCAGCTTCTTCCTTGCTGCAGATAATCCATCTCTGGATGCTCTTTCTTAACTTTAGCCTCAAGCCAAATCTCAAAACACATCTACATACTCCTGCTACTGTAAAATCCCCATTGCAGGCAGGGCTTATTTATATCAGGAACTAAAGCCTGGTATATTCCTTATTTATATCCGGAACTAAAGACCTCAGCTGAGGTCTCAGAAATAGCTCATGCTTCCAGCCGGCCTGGCTGGACAAGGGTTTGTGCCCAGGGCATGGCTTGACATGTTGACAGCTGCTTCACCACCAAGCTCATGTGTGCCAGCTGGTACACATCTGGCTGCATCTTCCAGCTGTTGTCCTGCTGTGGGCAGGACACTGGTGGTGCACCAGGGCAGAAGAGGCAGCAGGAAGGACAGGCATGCAAGGTATTCTTAAAATGAGCTTCCATGTAGCTTTCATTGCTCAGGACTGACCCAGTCAGATGTGTCTTCAAGCACATCTGGGCACATGCAACCCAATTGGTGCCAGTTTCAGAGTGAAGCTGCTTTCCAACATGATAAAAGCTCTGTCTCCATCTGGACCCCAGCACCACCAGGTTGTGGCTGTGCTTTGCTGGTCCAGAGTCCTCCTCACTTATGCACATCACACACAAGGCAGCAGAGCTGCCATGGCATTATGGACATTCTTATCTAGTTTGTTTTTTTACCTTGGATAATACATAATGATGCTTTGAAAACAAACCAGCTTTTACTGTGTCTGTGTCTCATGTTGGGAGTGCACATAAGCACGGAGAGGACCTCTGGACCTTGCCGTAGGGGATGTCCAACCTTGGTGTCCTGCTGCTTTGCACGCGAAGAGCTGCACAGATTCCTGGCTGGATGTGGCATCCCCTCTCGTTTACAGCTCCATTATCCTGCTTTCTTAGGTTTTCTACCCATTCTGGTTCTACCCACCACAATCAAGCTGTTTGTTTGATTGACCAAGGGTTTTCCCTCCCTCCAGCTGAAAATCTGCAAAGAAAGAACACAGATATGCATGGGCACGGCACTTCACATCCCTTCCTTTCTTTCTTTCCCACACTTTTCTCCTGCAATCCCAAGTTGTCTGTCAGGATTTTCAGCAGGAGGATGAAGAAGGGACCTGGGATCTCCCACATGGGAAGGCATTTCTCCCTATAACTCCTTGTTCCTTAGCCACCAGAGGGAGATGCTGCTCAAGCCCGCAAAAGCAGATCCCTTGATCCCAGAGACTGCGTGCCCATCCAGTGTTAGGAGGAGAGGGATGTGCAGGACTGATGCTGGTGTGGGGTGGGAGCGAAATTGGGAGGACCGGGATGCTGGAGGTGGCCGAGGTGCACGGCGAGGAATGTGATGATGGCTGTGGGAGTTTCCTACTTCCCCTGGCACCACCAGGCTATGGGGAAAGTTTGGAATCCTTAGCACTGGATGCAGCACTGGAACCTACTGGTTTGGTAGGACTGGCTCCAGCTGTCACCACCGCGGTGCTGAGTCCTGACATTCGGCAGTGTACCCATGTTGCTGTGCACGTGTGCTCAAGTGGGTGACATGGTCACTGCCACACTCTTTGTCTTCACATCAACCTGTGGGCACGGAGGTCTCACACACACTGCTCTTTGTGGGGCAAAGTGTCCTGGGCCAGTCTGAACCCAGGGTGTGAAGCTGCACAAGAAAAGCACTTGGTGCCTCCAGGTGTCCCAAATGCTTGAAAAGACCCTGAGAGTCCCTCTGCTTCGTCTGCAGCATTTCCCATGAAGCTCTCTTTGGATGAGGTGTGTCATCCTGAGATCGACCTTAAGATCTGCATAGCCTTTGGGGATGCAGCTCATCAGTAATGTGTGGGCTTCAGCCACCCACCAAAGAGGGAATATCACAGACTGGTCTGGGTCGGAAGGGACCTTAAAGCTCATCCAGCTCCAACCCCTGCCACAGGCAGCGACACCTTCCACCAGACCAGGTTGCTCTAAGGCCCATCCAACCTGGTCTTGAACACTGCCAGGGATGGAGCAGCCACAGTTTTTCCAGGCAACCTGTGCCAGGGCCTCGCCACCCTCACAGGGAAGAACTTCTGCCTGAGATCTCATCTCAATCTCCGCTCTGTCAGTTTAAAGCCATTCCCTTGTCCTGTCCCTACAGACCTTTGTCAAAAGTCCCTCTCCAGCTTTTGTGTCAGCCCCTTTAGGCACTGGAAGCTGCTCTAAGGTCTCTCCTTAAGGAGCCTTCTCTTCTCCACGCTGAATAAGCCCAGCTCTCCGCCTGTCTCCATAGCAGAGATGCTCCAGCCATCTGGGCATCATTGTGGCCTCCTCTGAACTCCCTCCAACAGCTCCACGTCCTACTTATGCTGGGGCCCCAGAGCTGGATCCAGGATCCACATGGATGCAGTGGGGATCTTACAAGAGCAGAGAAAAGGGGCAGAATCCCCTCCCTCAACCTGCTGGTCACACTGCTGGTGATGCAGCCCAGGACACGGTTGGTTTCTGGGCTGCAATCTCCACGCCACTGATTGTCCTGTGCTCTCGCTTGCTCTGGAATAGAAACTTTCTGCTCATTTTCCTCCTATGAACCACTTCTGTTCACTTTGTTTTCCAAGGAAATGCTCTCCAGCACTTCAGAGAGGCAGAGCACCATGCCCCAGCCCAGGGGAGCTCAGTGCCACTGATGAGAGGAGCTCTCATGGGCTGTGAAAGGGCAGCAAGGGAGTGGAGAGCAGGAATCAATGGTGAATTCTGACAATGCAGGGAGTGACCCACCGGCTCTGGAGCAGAACTGGCTGTGCCGCTCACTGGTGATCCGCAAACAGGAGCAAACAGGCAGGAACAGAGGCTACGTCCCTCTTAAACAATACCCAGGCCAGCACCTGGGCTTGGGAACGTGGCTGTCCAGCCCACTGGCACTGTCCCCTATGCTTGTGGTGTTTAATGGGTCACTCTTGTCCCTCTTCCAAGACAACATAAAATAAAGTGGTTTGGAAAAGTACTTCCATGGGATCTTGCCTTCCATCTTCCTCCTCCCTCTGCAGCCCAGTGCCCGAGCCCTCAGGTGCCAGGTTTTGGGGTCGGTTTTGCTGACATTCCCTTCAGCTCCAAGATGATGTAACCCTTCTGAACTAACCCAGGAAAGACTTACCAGGAAAAACATCTTTTCACTTCCAAAAGTACTGAAATACAATCCTTGTACCTGATAGCCAATAGAAATGTTTGCCCCGGGGTTGTTATTTGCTCGTTTTTTCCAAGCTGAAACTTTGGAAAGTTCTCCTCCTCATTAAGCAGTCTGGGTTTGATGCAAATCCCATTTTTGGTGTTTTTTATAATTCCTGGGCCTGGGCTACATCTCCGTGCCCATCACTTTAAGGCAAAACAGTGACAGGGAAAAGAAGGGTAAACTTGGCTAATCAGGACTTGCCTAAAACCAACCACTGCTTAATGAGAACCCAGTGGCTGTGGTTTCTGTGCAGGACTTGGCTGGAGAAAAACACTTGTGCTCTCAGCACCAGGTTTGAGATGGCTCAGCTCCCTCAAACACACTGGAGCAACATACCTTCCCTCCTGGGCATCCTCCCCAGAGGCCACGGGGTGGGATCCATGGGGATCCAGGGGTGCTGGAGGAGCCAGGCCAGATCCTTCAAGTGAAGGACCTGGTGCTTGTTTTGCTTGAAGGGAAATCTTTAAGAGAAAAGCCCTGTTTGTGCCTTGCTGTTTTCCAGCCAAAGTCCCCTTAATGTCCATCAGGCCCCCTGATTAGGTTTGGGGGGGCTTTTTAAAGGGCTTGGCTTCAATAAATAGCAGTGAACATGCCACTGCTCTGCCCTGTGACTTGCCTGGGTCATAAATCTGTCCGCACTGTAGAGTGCCTGGTGGCCACTGCAACTCAGCCCAGCTGGGATGTGGGTTTGGAAAGCGGGTGGGATGGGATGGCGAGGGTGTCCCATGCCTCTGTCCTCTCCCTGGTTAATGAGGAAGAGGATTTGGGGTGCTGTGGCCTTGGGGGTGTATGGAGGGTGTCTGTTTGTGCTCGGGGAGATGGGTGCTGAGCCATAGGTGGTGACAAGTGCAGTTGTGGCTGGGTGGGCATGGAGAGTCAGGTACAGGTGGGGGTAGCTGTCCAGATGTGCACAGTAGGTGGGTGCAGATGCGTGGGAATGCCCAGATGTGTACATTAGGTGGGTGCCTGTACAGATGGGCATCCAATGCATGGTGGTAGATGGGTGTAGATGCAGGTGGGCGTCCAGATGTATATGGTAGGTGGGTATGGTTGTGGGTGCATGTCTGGATGAACGTGGTAGGTGGGCGCAGATGCGAGTGGGCACCCAGACACGCACAGTGGGTGGGTGCAGGTGTGGTAGGCGTCCAGATGTGCACAGTGGGTGGGTGCAGGTGTGGTAGGAGTGCAGATGTGCACAGTGGGTGGGTGTACACACGCGCGGGCACCCAGACAGCACAATAGCTGGGTGCCGACGCGGCCGCACGCCGACAGGAGCCCGGGGGCCGGGCCGGGCCGGGTGCGGGG
>JARCZZ010049458.1:0-13121 GCA_030323915.1 Brotogeris chrysoptera | reverse complement strand
TTCAACCATCTCATGATCGCTGCAATCAAGGCTGCCCTGGAGCGTCACATTTCCAACCAGCCCTTCCCTGTTGGTGACGACAAGGTCAAGCACGGCACCTCTCTTTGTCAGCTCCGATATTACTAAGTTGAACTACAAACTTCAGCAAAGCTTAAACTACTCTGAATTCCAATTCACACCGCTTCTTAATACAGGAGTACATTTCGTGCATGGAACTACATGAGCCCTGTGAATATGTGTGGAAATGTTCACGTGGAAGTTACTGGTAATAGACCAATTAGGTTTATAATGCAGCTGTTTGTACAGTTCTCCTCATTGATTCCTGGGCAAGTGACCATGAGGCATAAAATGAGCTAGCCAAGGAGCTGCCATTCTGGTAATACACAGGCAGGAGGGGACAGATAAATTAAGTAAAAATTCTACAAAAGGAAATGAGTGGTCAGGAACAGTGACACAGACCAGTGACAATTTGCAGCTGGAGAAAAAAGGTAACCCACAGAACATTTTTGAGGGAACTACTCAACCACTACTGGAAATGCAAGCTTTTTTTGCCATTTTTTTCTAATTTCTAAATTCAAAACATGGTAGTTCAGAAAACCCACCCAAGTCTTCTGCAGACTTTTATAGGGGTTTCCTTCTTCTGACCACTTCAAGTGTTTACAATGTTCCAGGATGCAAATGGGAAAAGACTCATCATAAGATTGCCACAGATACCAGTGATGCAGCAAATCAGTTGAATGTGCAACCCCAAGAAACTTTTGCATACTGCATCTGTTACTCTGCATCCTGCCCTAAGCAGCAGAAACAGAGCACTGCAATTTCAGGTGGTTGTCTATGCTGGATGATACAGAAGCTGCCAGACAGTAACCTACCAACCATTCAATCTTTTCTGGGTATTTTCTTCATAATACATAAATCTTGTGTATCAGTTGCTGCAAAGGAGGGTATTTTTGTTGTCACTGGTTTGCTAACCAAAGTCTATGGCGTAAAGACAATTTTTGTTAGCAAAATGATATGAATATGCTCCCAAATGTCTAGCCTGTTGAAATGCAAGTTATTCTGTATTCATCCAAACAACATTAGAAAGCTTTTTTATTACACATCGCAACTTTATTTGTATTGCTGGGACTTTTGCAACAACGGCATGGAAACTAAAAAAAGAAAACCTCACCTGATCAGATCCAGCATGGCATCGACAGTACTGACTTCTGGGGTACTGCCCACTCTGTCAATCTCATTTGCTTTTTGAGGCATTCCAGGTTTAATGGCCACAACTAAGACAATCCCTGCAGAAGGAGAACCATAAGAAAAGCTCACAGTGCAAGCAGAAGCAGTGGTGAACCATGCCTCAGTGTATCCTGTGCAGCTAAATTCGCATGAGCTAAATGCACTAAATGCTTTCCCTGGATGCAGGGATGCTCAGAAAAAGGAAATCTACAGTGGGTTCCAACACAGGAGCTACTTGTAGCCTTGACACTAACATGGGTACTCTAGTTTTGGGTTTGCATGTATGTTACTAAATCACTACTGCTTTCCAAGAGAGTAAATTACTTCAGCTGGGCTTCAGCTGAAGTGGTCTGCAACTTCTGCATGGTGATATTTCAAATTGCCATTCACCTTCTCCCTTATGCAGTTCTTCTTGTTAGTAACTTTCAAATATGAATACAAGTGTGTTGTCTTGTGATCCCAATGTACAACATACGTTTTGGTAAAGTTAATTAGCAACAAAGTTACGTAAAAGATCTGGCTTCCAAAACAGACTGAAATAAAAACTTACAGGCAAGAAACACTAGGTTTAACCTTATGAATACTGAAATCAATGACATTTTTTCCATTTACTTTAGTGACTTCATTTTAGGCATTTTTACTATTAAATGAAATACTGGGCCTTTCCAAGTGTATGTTATTTTACTTTTTCTCCTCCAAACCCAAACAAATCTAAAGCAAATGAAACTACTAAATCTCAGCATAGGAGAAAGAGGCATTAGAAGGACCCTTCAACCAGACAGGAACAAAGCCTTCTAATGACAGCTGTGAATAAAAGCAGAACTGAATTTGTGTAACTCTGTACAGTGAAAAAAAATAATATCAGAGTATCACAGAATAACTTAGAATAGCAGGGACCTCTGGAGATTATCTGGTTTACCCCCTTTCTTAGGAGTTTCTTCGTGTAGGGCTAATTTCAAAGTTAGTATTTAATTAATTTTAGTCTAATTACTTTTATTCTAATTAATGCTAGTCTTTATTAAGTTTCCTCACTACCTCTTCACAGAGAACTCTCAGACAGATGAGACAGCCTAAATGGTACAAACACAGTGATCTAGTCTGCTCAATAATTGCAACCTCCTAAAAATTAATCTGGCCTCATGTGTCTGTATATGACTCTTTTTCTACAGTTAAATATTGCTTTGCCTTACAAGTAGGCCACATATGATGTACATTTTGTCCTTCAAATGAATACATGTTTCTTTTTAGTGGGTGGTATCTAGGCACAGTATCCACTCAGGCTCAACAAAATATGAAGATAAGGCACAAACTACGTGACAGGCAACAGAGAAGGGTCTAATTTTATTTCTTATTTAGGAAGGCAGGCTGAAATGTTTGCTTAATCAAATATGGCAGATTTCAATGTTGCTTATAGAGAACAAACTTCCTGCAAGAGGAGATGTGGGCTTCAGAGAACTATGAGTGGAGTCTGACAGTGAAAGAGGTGACAAAAATCTTTTAGGAAGGAAA
The DNA here is from genome assembly GCA_030323915.1 of Brotogeris chrysoptera. NCBI lineage: Eukaryota > Metazoa > Chordata > Aves > Psittaciformes > Psittacidae > Brotogeris > Brotogeris chrysoptera. The sequence continues at coordinate 10,385 of JARCZZ010049458.1, read as the reverse complement.
TGAGATGAGAAGGGAAGCAGTATTTTCTGTTGTTCTTCCAGATGAGACACATTATACAGTCTCGAATCTGAGAATCACCAACAATCTATTATTTTGATATTGGGGAAATCACTTTGTAATTAAGGCTGGCCTTTGATGGTTATTCAGCTTTCAAACTGCCATCACTGTTTATCTAAGCAGACAATTCCTAACTTTTCTTGAGCTGAAATGTACGGCAAAATTTCCTGTGGCTTCATTCTGCATATGAACACAGCCCAAGTGTGAACAGAGGCACTAACTTCTTCCTTATACCTGGCTACAAGCATGACAAGATGCTTGGTATGATTCCTGTCTCTTCTCCTCATCCTGTCTTGGGAAATCAGTAATGTCATAGTACTGCATAACTGCAGCTAGGCAATGCTGAAGATTTTAATGAGGATTAAAAAAGTTACAGTATCACAGAGTACCGAGTATTACAGCAATGACTGTAGTGCAGAAATAATAGATGAGTGCTCGCAAACCAATCTTCCCAGAAACACTGGAATCCAAAGCAGCAACACCTGTAAAAAGAACCATAAAAACAAAGCACTAAAATACAGTCTTAGATGAAGCCTGCTTTTTTTGTAAGGACAATTATTCCTTGTCTCTTATTTCTATGCAGGATTTTTTTCTTTATTCAAGATATTCCTGAATACCTAATTGCCACTTGCACTTCTGAAAAATGTCTGCAGTGGACCAACATATTTGCTTCTGCTTCTTCACAGAAATCAAGTTCTCCAGGAATTTTCCAGAAAAAATATATCTGAGCTTTTCTGATTCCCTGATGTCGTGATGAATTAGACTTCTTTGGTTTATGAATATGTTACAATTTATTTCCATATTCACTTAAACAATAGCTTTACTTTCTTCAGATCTGTAATATTTTGGCTTTAAAACTAAAAGCCATAGGAAGGGAGCTGCTCAGGACTGTTACCCCAGGTTTCCCAAAGGCACACGCTGACAAGTAAGGATTATTCCTGGTGGGCTTACCTTCCTTAACAGGTTTAACTGTTTGGGGCTTTTTTGCCTAAAGCTTTTCTGAAGTCTGGGATGTTTCCACTCCTCTGCCTGTATCTGTCATTGTCAGGAACTGAGGGCAGGTTTTGTTAATAAAGGTGGGGGAGTGCTAAGGCGGGTGTTACACTGAGGTCAGCTTATCTTCAGGCAACAGTATTATATCAAACTGCTCCTGAAGTATTTTAATTGTTTAACAGATTTACAGTTATAGCTGGACACATATGATTCAGTAACCAGGGTAAAATTAGCATTGTGACTGTAAAAGTTTACTGTCTATAACCACACGTTAATAATTCACTGCTATCTCTTTATTATACATTTGCGATGGACTTTTTATGATTATTGAGTCAGGTTATCAAAGACTGGCCAGATTCTTTTGTGCAGGAAAGCAAAATTACCATGAGGATATTTAACCTCAAAGAAGCAAAGTTTTATAGAGGAAAAAAAAAGAAAAAAAAAGTTCCAAAAACTATGGAAGAAAAATCAAAATATCTTTCAAAAGTAAGTCACACAAATGTAACTTACTCATCTCTGAGCTTCAACATGTGTTGATGTCTCTTTCAAAAGGTGTATTAACAGCAGTAACAACTTCGTCTATGGCATTTATATAATGCCTTACTAGTTCTGTTAATTGTTATTCAAAATACAAACAGTACTGGGAGGGGAGAATGAAGGTTACTCTGTTTCATCATCTATTTGATAATTTTGGGATCTTCCATGGGACAGCATATCATCAGACTGAATACAGAAGAACTACATATACATGCAGAAATCATGATGTAAAGACTATCTCATTTGTACACCAAATAAGGATAATAAAAGAACTACTACTACGGCAAGGGAATACAGACCAGCGCACAGAAAAAAAACAACGCCACAGAGAACTGCTGTTACAGGAGGCTGTCAGCACTAAGGATACTGTTTGAGGTACAAACAACAGAATGGACACAGAATCTGGGCCATCATGTTTATTTCTCACCTTGGGAACTGGGAAAAAAACCAAGTAGAAAGAAGGACTTTTGCATTGCCACGGGCTCAGCTATGGAAATTATGGCAGTAGGAACTCTTGAGAATAGATAGTAATAAATGATGTGTTCCGCAGACAATACAAAAGCTGGTTTCAAGGCTGTCAATGTTGAAACTTTTGCACCTGATATTTTAACTTAGAAGACTCTACATCTTTTAAAAGAGAGGGAACTGGTATTGCCACAGTTCCATCTCTTAATGAAAAGTTTGTAAAACTAGAAATCATTGAATTTTATTCTAAAACTTGTTGCAGTGACTGTCAAAAGCAGTTGGACAGACAGTGGAGGTAAGATCTTTCCAGGGGTTGAAGTGCTTCACAAAGCTTGCCTTAAGACTTTTGTTGCCTGACAGTCTTGTTGACTCAGCCAAGAACCTAACAGTCATGGCAAGGTTATTTCCCTAGAGTACTCAGTTATAAAGATTCTACAATTAGCATGACACAAAGTTTATGTGACAGCCACTCTTCTGGCTCCAAATTATATCCCTTTTCAAACAGTTATGCTCACTGGAGTTACAGAGGCATAACTAAGGGAAAACTTTGACCCTGCTTTTTTAAACTAGGTAATAATCCTGTTAGTGAGTAAGCTGTGGCAGAATCCATCTTTTGCTTCCACTGCGATGTCAGTGCTGCTTTGCTAGTAGCTATAAAAACATGCAAATCAGTCAGGCAGACATCACTGAAAAAGTGAAGTACAAGTATGCTCTGAGGACAACAGCTGTGGGCTTGGGTTTTGTTTGCTTGTTTTTTTAACTTCTGTACTCTGAAATAAAACTTTATACAGGATTATGCTTCTATTTAGAGAATGAAGTAGCATTCACTACCAGTGCCATGCCACAAGCAGGTTTGCACTGGGTGCTTTATGCTGCTATGCTCTTTTTTTTCATGTTAGCTTGTTACACATAGGAAAACACAATATGTAAAACCAGTTTTCCCTCCAGATATATCCTACTGTCATTAGTGAGCCATTGATAATATATTGTAATTTATAGCTACTGGACTTCTTGTAAACCCAACTGAAAATGACATTTCTTTTGAAATAGTATCATGGCTTTGTAATTTCTTTGGTTATGACTGAAAAAGTTAATGGAAGATGTATTAAACAGAGCATCTAACTAACACTAATTTCAGTTAATAAGAAAACTTATTTCTCAATCTAAGATGACACACATGCTACTCAAAATGTAGAGCCTGCAGTGTTGTAAGTAAAAGTAAGATCACAAAAACAGTGTATCTACTGTTCATATCTACTGTGCGTATCTACTATGGATTACCACTAAAGTTTTATAACCATTTTATTTGCTCTTTCACTCCCTCAGCCTATCCCCAAGTTTTGAGTGTTTAAACTGGTTTAAGCAGATAAACTGTAAATGTAGTCTACTGTACAGAATGACAACAAGCATGATGGATTCTCCTCTGTCCCTGGGCATTTCAAACCTGCGGTGTTTCAAATGAGTTCCTTAAATTCTCCTACAAGGGTGTTCTAATTCAGCTACAGCCACTGAAGCACAGAACGCTATTCTTTTGCTGTAATACACAAGATATAAGGACATGTAAAACGCACCAACCAGTATTAAAATTTGTTAATCTAACTAACCTCTCTGCCCACGTTATTTTATCAAGAGAGGTAAGATTTTAATATTTGAAGCTATATTTGGGAATCAATTGCCTAGTCTTCTACAGTTCAACACCAATGCTCTCTATGTTACAGTCTTCAACAAGTTATTTGTATTAGGGCTTTTTTTCCTCGGTCTTCTCTAATTTCCAACACATACACTTGTAAGAGAATAAAAAAGAAAACAATCAGTGAAATCAAGTCTCTCACATCTTCTATCTCGTCCCAAAACCTCAAAACCTTATCAAAATGAAATTCTGAATTGCATATGCTTTTTATTATTATTATTATTATTAGGAAAGAATGGGAGGATAAATAATATGACTGATGCTAATAATTTTGTTTGACAGAGTATTCAAAGGACAAAGCACAACAGGGATGAGGACGGCACCAGATCCTCAACAAGCAGAAGAGGCATATACTTTGGGTAAGAAACACGGACATCCCGTCTTAAATGCTGGAGAAAAGAGGAAAACTAATCCAGCTCTTCCTTTTATATACTGTATATGTAACTTTCATATACTGTCATATATAAAATTCTGTAGTAACTTTTATATACTGTATACGGTTTGTTTTCATTTGCATCTTTTGGTTGGTATTGCCAGGAAGGCTACCAATTTTTCTTTTTTTTTTTCATAGCTATCATTTTTGCTCTTTTACTAAAGGTTTCCCAGGAGTTTCTTCTTTAAAAACATAACCAGGAAGAAGGACAATATTGTGAAACTTGCAAAAAATCAGAAATGGGAAAATGTAATGATTACAACTGACCAATTTAACCTTGTGTTGTGTTCAACTACTGATTTTTGCATGTGGAATATGCGTGGCCAAAGTTAAAGACATAGCTTCTCTCTTACTTTAGAACCTGTGTCTATCCTGTTAAATGATTCAAACCAATCAAATCAAGAGCCCTGCTAAGACTGGATAATAACACCATCAGTCATCTGCAACTTTAGTTGAAATCTCTCTGAAATTTCTTTCATAATCTTGTTTTGTTGTACGTATTTAGAGCGGCTTCCCTGAAATGCTACTGTATAGCTACTGTTTTATGGAAGGGGATGGTCTGATCTAAACTAATTGAGCCTAAGTATGAAACATGGTGTTCCAGAAAGTTTTACCTGCAGCCACATACAGAAGAATGTATTATTATTTCAGTTTCTCAGAGATTTAAAAGAATTACACTTCAATGTAACACAAGGTTGCAATTTTATGAAAGACCAGTATTTGGTTGCCCTTTCTCTCTCTAACAAGAGGATTTTTTTTTCCATTTTGGTGTCACAGGGGAACAGAGAATGTCTCTAAACAAACTGTAATTTTGGAAGTGCTGGAAAAGTTGAAATGAAGTCTTGAAAAGTCATTGCAATATACGTTTCAGAGGTACTGGTGCCGTTGAAGCTTCATGAAAATCCAGGAAATTGATTTTCTATGCCTTTTGTGAAAAACACTTGTCTTTCTCTGCCTTGCTACTCAGAAAGGTTGTTTTGGAACATTCTGAACAAAAACTGGTCCTCAGGTTTTCTTTCTTTGTCCACTCTTCAGATGCAAATGGCAACTCCACTCTCATGAAATACAGGAGTGCCTTTGCTCAGCTGCTAATACTCAACCTGCTTCCAAGTTGGTCTACAGCTTTCTTACTGTTTCCTAAGAAACGTAATGAGATTGTCAATGGTTTCTGTACTTCCCTTTTTTCAAAAAAGGTTACTGAGACTTTTGGGAATACAAATAACAAATAATATTTCAGCTGAAAGAAACTAAAAAAAACCTCTGCAAGTATTGCAGCCAGGTAAATCATCTAGACAAAGTCACAGTCACAAACCAGACCTGTCTGCCCCTGAAACAGTCAAACAGCCCCTGAAATTTGAAATAGCCACACCTTTTTGTTTAATATAAATCCAGCTTTCAAACACCACACTAACTGAAAGAGGGGAGATTTAGATTAGACATTAAAAGATATTCTTTACTATGTGGGTGGCAAGACACTGGCATAGGTTGCCCAGAGAAGCTGTGGCTGCCCCATCCCTGGCAGTGTTCAAGGCCAGGTTGGACGGGGCCTGGAGCAACCTGGTCCAGTGGAAGCTGTCCCTGCCCATGGCAGGGGAGTTGGAACTGGATGGTCTTTAAGGTAGCTTACAACCCAAACCATTCTATGATTCTGCGATTAGTGTGGCAGTGAAACTGCTGTGGAGCAGTGTAATTATACATCTTTGCATTGGATGAAGTACTATGCACTACATTAGACGGTTAATCCCAGGTTAGATGTAATGAAAAATTTCTGACTCTGGATATCGGTTTGCTAAGGGACTGTTGTACTGCCTTGTAGGCAGTTTGCACAATCACCATTGTAGCATTGTATTATAATCTTTCCCCAGAGCGCTTACTAGACAATATGCATAGAAAGAAAGTATTAGTACTGCCTTCCATTCCTCTTATTTGCAAACAGTATCATTTGAAGGAAATTGTAATTTTCCTCTAGAAAGCTCTTAAAGGTTACATAATGTCAAGTTAATGCCTTTTCACGAGATATGATGTTCCTTAGGTGGAATATTATAAAAATTTATGATGAGGAAAGATGACACATCAATCCGTCAAGATGGACAGGCTAGCAAGATTCATAACAGAAATCAGATTCAGTTCACAGATGTAAGCAGGAATATAGCCTCTGCACCACTGCAAGTGAAATATACATGGAGTGAATACAGAAAACCTGGAATACTGAAAGTATTGCATTACCTCAAAATTACTGGTGTTAAAACCTATAGGTGGACAAACTTTAGCTTCTAGGTTCCTAAAAAGAAAACTTTAACGTGACACTAATTTTTTTAATTGACTGTGATATCCACACTCCAAGAAACGGAGTAAAAACGTGAATGTGATCTGTTTCATATAACAGACTCGTTTACGTCCTGAGCTCCAGGACAGAAGAGCAGAAGACACTAACCCACTTCAGAACCACCCAAAGCAGTGCCACCAGGAGCCTCCAGTGATGTGGCTGGGACAGGAGGCAGTGACTGCTGATGCACGATAATGGCCGTAGTGTGGGGGCTCTTTGCTCTTGACAGCCAGCGGTAATCATGCTCCATGAACCAGAAACGCATTTGAAAGTTTTTTTACTATAATTTAAAACCTTAAATAACGTAGGGACTGTCTCAGTTGCATAAAGTCAACTGATATTGATGGAAAAAGAGGAGATGATGGTGACAGAAGTAATCAGAAGAGCATGGGCACAAAGCCTTGTCCATTAATAGCTCATGACTCAGCAGTCCTCCCTGCCTCAATGACTGCACTTGGACAGCAGGGACAGGACCTCCAGCTTCCCTCAGTAAAACTGAAGGCAAAAACTCATTAACGGCAGTGTAACATTCTCTGTCCTTTGCACAATGTACATGATACAGAGGGACAAGTTGAGTTCCCTGCCTGAGCTCAAGTAACTGGTTTACTAAATATTATTCAATGGGCCTGCTTTCCTGGAGGCTCTTTTGGCTTCAAAAACAAAAAAAGAACAGGCAGGTGTCTCAACATCTGAACATACAGACTCTGAGTGTGTTGAGCTAAATTAAGGCTTTCCAAAGATTGGAAATCAGTTTGCCTGCTGGTGATGCACACCGCCTGTTAAGGATGCCTCAGAGCATCTCTCTATACCTGTGCTTCTTGTACTTGCAGAATTGGAAACTGCTGAGGCAGCTGCTACCTCAAGAGTGGTGATACCAAAGGAAATTTTATTTGGAAGACCAGCATTATAGGAAACAAAATAGGTTTTTTCTCCCACCATTTTCTTGTCTGTGCTCCTTCACAGTACTGTACATCTGTGGACATTTTATATGTAGTGGAACTGGCAGGTCTCTTCCTGAGCACAGCCACAGACTTAGTGTGGTTTAACTTCCAATTACTAATATAGTGGACAACAAAAACGTTGCTGAAGTCTGAACTGTTCTGACTTTCAAAGATAAACATCAGAAGAAAAAACAATCTGATTAGTACGCTGCCTTGATTTTTTTTTCATTGCATTCCAGCTCTTTCGTTTCCCATTTTGAACATAAGGATTGAAGCACCTCTCACATGACAAAAGGTTGAGAGAGCTGGGACTGCTCAGCTTGGAAAAAGAAGACTCACAGGAATCTTATTCATGTGTATAAATACTTCATGGGTAAGAATGAAGACAGAGACAGATTCTTCTCAGTGGTGCCCAGAGACAAGAAAAACACAACAGGCAAACACTAAAAAACATTACATTCCATCTGAACAGGAAAACACTGTTGTACTGTGAGGCTGGTCAACACATTGCCCTTAGAGGTAGTAGAGTCTCCATGCTTGAAGATATTCAAAACCTGACTGGATATGGTTCAGGGCAATCTGCTTTAGCTGACCCTGTTTGAGCGGGGGGGGGGGGTGTTGTATTGGCTGGTCTCAAGAGTTCCCTTCCAGTTTCAACCATTCTGTATGACACTGTGCAAACCAGGAAAAAATACTAGTCTGCTTTAGACACAAGCCTAATAACTCAATTTAAATATGCATTTCTGATACTTGAAAGGTTACCATATTTCTTTGACAAGATGCAGAATATCTCATCAACATTCTGAGGAAGGATGCAGATTAATAGTGAAAACCACCATGCATGGAAATGCCTGGCTGCCATTTGCTTGCCACATATTTCATTGTTACTTGTACTCAGGCAGCTACTGCTTTTGTCTTCAAGAGTAGCAAAGCTCTATATATTCTGCTGAAGTAGCTTCTGTTCTTTACCAATCTTGTTTCCTTTTTCTTGCCTAAAAACCTAACATAGAAGTGTAGAAAAAAAAAGCCCTTCTTTAATATATATTTTGGATATGCCAATGTCAGAATTGGAGCATTTTGTTCTCATCTCTGCATATGAATTTAACTCCAGTAATCTGCAGGGTTTAAAATCCAAGCTTATACTAGTAGTTACAACTGCAGTTTACCCATAGTGGAATGTTAAATAGTGGTACAATATTTTTAACAGCATAATTCTTCTTTCCCCTCACAAGAACCAGACACTGAATAAATAATTCATGTCATGGGTATCCTAATGATATTATTTCTGAAGACAAAGGTCCAACTTCATGCTAGAAATAAAAGCTTGTTAGAAAAAAAGAAACATAGAGTCTTGTCTGGCAAGAAAGAATATATATCTTGTCTTGGCAGCTTTTCCTGGATCTCCTGTCACAGACACAAGTTCAATAGGATAAAAGTAGAGTTCAGTTTTCCTTTGCTTTCTGTTTCACTTCCTACTCTTTATGAAAATGCTGCTGTCCTGTCCATTAATTAAAACTCCAAGCCCTTTTTCAAACCTCTCTCTGTTCTTCTCTCTTTTACGTACTAACAACTGTTTCATCTCCCTTCATTTATTTGGAAACAGCTCTTGACTATTTTCTGCAGCCATTTCTCACTCTGCCTCTTGCAGCTTTCCTGTTTGGATGTCTCCATCTTGCAGCTCTCGGTGTTCTTTATTTTAATTGCAATACTGGGTTCCTGTCACCCCGCATTACAGACACGTCCCAGAGACTTTGGCAGTCTCCCTTAGGCTCCGTCTGGCCACTCTGGGGTGCACTGCTGGAATTACTGGTATTTTTGGCCATGAACTTTGAGGAGCCTGGGAGTTTGTATTCAATACCCTATTCTTGAAAGAACTTTCATGGCATGATCAAAATTGCCCTTTTATCTTCTGATCACAGCATGCTCCCCTTTTCTGCAGTCAACTGTCTAATGTATTTCCATGACCAATGAACCAAAAAGCAAACACCTGGACATGAATACAAAATAGAGGCTTTATGAAGATTAAAGGGGGCAATATAGTGACAAATGTGTCCTGATTCATTGTAGGAAGCCAAAAGAAAATAATCACAACCCATATTCGCCCGGTAAGAGGCTTAAAGAACAAAGACAAGTTTGCTTGGCTTTGTCTATCTTCACCTACTGAGTGAGATGTTAGTAAATTCTTGCATGCTATGGTGTGGTTTCTGCCAGCGGCTTGCTTGCTTCTTCCAGAAGAAGGAAGCTTTGCTTTTCTTTCCATAACGCCTTCCTGGCCACACAGTCTCCCTCCGTATTCTCTTGCTCTTCCCCAAAACCCCTTAGAACTAAGTGTACCAAACAGACTTTTCCTTTTTTCCTAATTTACAGTTTTCTGTCAGGTCAGTACATTGAATGAAAGATTCAGCAAAAGCCAAAGCTCAAGCAAGACACCTCATAGGAATTCATGGAGACCACAGAAGTGCAGCTGAAGGATCTCTTTTTTATGACAGTACAATATGAGATCAGCTCCCCCCTTCTTGTGAAACGGCAGCATGAGACTACTTGCAACAGCTAACACTGTACCTAAGAACATGCAGTTCCAGCTTAGGGCTTGCAATCAGCAAATGTTTAACCCACTCCTGAACACAGGGAGAAAGAGGCACAAGAATCTATAAACATTTATTATCTCACAGATCCTTATAACTTAATTACCAGACATTGTGCTAATCCTTCCAAATCCATTTTCATTATATATAGAAAAGCTTCATCTATATCATAGAATCATAGAATAGTTAAGGTTGGAAAGGACGTTAAGATCATCCAGTTCCAACCCCCCTGCCATCAGCAGGGACACCTCACACTAAACCATGCCACCAAAGGCTCTGTTCAACCCGGCCTTGAACACCGCCAGCAATGGAGCATTCACAACTTCCCTGGGCAACCCATTCCAGGGCCTCACCACCC
>JARCZZ010049457.1:0-26331 GCA_030323915.1 Brotogeris chrysoptera | reverse complement strand
AGAGTCCCTCCCCAGCATCCCTATAGGCCCCCTTCAGATACTGGAAGGCTGCTCTGAGGTCTCCACGCAGCCTCCTCCTCTCCAGGCTGAACAGCCCCAACTCTCTCATCCTATCTTCATACAGGAGGTGCTCCAGTCCCCGATCATCCTCGTGGCCTCCTCTGGACTTGCTCCAACAGTTCCATGTCCTTTTTACATTGAGGACACCAGAACTGCACACAGTGCTCCAAGTGAGGTCTCACAGAGCAGAGCAGAGGGGCAGCATCACCTCCATGACCACGCTCCTGTCCATGCAGCCCAGGATACGGTTGGTTTCTGGGCTGGGAGCGCACACTGCAGCCACCTCATGTTCAGTTTCTCATCCACCAACACCCCCAAGGCCTTCTCAGACTGCTCTGCATCTCTTCCCTGCCCAGCCTGGAGCTGTGCCTGGGATTGCCCCTCCCATGAGGGACAGAACTGGTTTGAGACAGTGACCATTACCCACTGTTGAAACCCCAATTTCTAGAAACCAAGTGGAGGAAGAGTAACCGAGTAGTGTATCCTTTATTTGAGCTGGGTTACAATACACAGACATGTAGGGCAGTAAAGTTATTACTGAGATTAGCTAGGATCTGCAGCTCACGTGAGTGATAATCCATCTACCAGCACTCGCCTAGTAAAGGAGAAGTTGTTTGCATAAATACAGACACCGGCACACAGGTAGGTTCACAGTTTTAACAGCAGTATGTTACAACTTTACACTTCAAATTACTACACCAGAGGTTGAGTAACATTGGTTACACATCAGCAGTGGTCCCACCAGTCAGGACACAAAGAGACTAAAGATGAGAACACAGTAACCAGTTGAAGAACAGCCAAGAACAAAAAGGTCAAAATCATGGCTGATGGGAATGGTGGGAACCTTCCCCTCCATCAGGAACAGTTACAGCTGGGTACCACACTAACGGATCTGCCCATGAGCAAACTCCCCCGCCAAATCCCTTAAAGTCTTCTCTGGAGATTAATGAAACAGGAAGAAAAAGGTGAGAGACAGTATTAAATACAGCAGGTAACAGATGGAATATCACAACTTTTGGTTTTTGTTAGAGTAAGCTGCTAGTGAGAAAAGAGTTGCTTCGCACAGCAGGACCAGGCAGCTCAATGTCTATGTACCAATGGCCTTCAGTCAGCAAAGTCCCATTTGTGGCTGACCTCTGTGCAGGCTGCTGTGGTCTTCAAGTGCCATTCTGAGGCAATAGTACAGGCTCTCACATGGTCATGTGCTCGGGTAGAACATAGGATATGTCATCCCATGGGTGACGGTACAGACCCTGCTTCAATCGCTTCTGATCCAGGTAGTGTCCTAAAACAGAAGCAGTTTGGGTTATAACGTTGCTGTTGCTCCTCCTTGTCTTATTTTGCCTGGAAACAGCTTTGGTTCCTGGCTTCCTACAGGGAGCATTGGGCACCTCTCACTAGGATGGAAGGGGTGAGAACGTGGCAAACTTACCAATGAATCCCATACTCCTGCCTAGTACAAAGATGCCGTTAAGAGCTCCTATATCAATATATTCATCTGCTTCTTCCCTGCAAAAGAGAAGAAATTGAATAGCTCCTTACAATGATCTAGTTAAGGAATCAGTCTTAGCAAGGCTACAAGTCTCCTTTAGAGGCAGTAGCAACACTGAGTTCATGTGAAAGCTTCCTTCCCAAGTCCAGGCTATGTTCCTTTCACAATGTCCCCAAACCCTGGCCCCACATGAGCTGGCAGGACAGCTCCCATTGTTTTATAGAGCCATGATCCAAGAGAAACAGCCTCCACCAGACTTACCGTGTGAAAGAGCCACAATTCCTGAGTACATCAACAAAGGCAACTCCAATAAGGCCATCTACATTCAGAATAAGGTTTGGTTTCTGCAGGCAATGAAAACAAAGCCCAAAGATGTTAACAGTGGTAGATGATGCTCACCAGGCAACTTCCATCCTCAAGGGCAATTTGGGGGTTGTGGACACACAAGCCTAGTGATACAACAAGGCCATACTTAATGCAAGTGATGGAAAACCAGCCCCAACCAATAGGCCTGTGTTTGGTTTCAACCTCAGGGATGATCTGCCCCAGCCCATCACACGTGCTAATTCTGCCTCAGCTTTAAAGGCAGCCCTTCCAGTGTGGACAACACCAGGAATGGGTTTGGGTTTAATTCAGTGTTTTCCTCCTTACCAAGCTGTGGTTGTACTTGACCTCAAGTTTATAACAGAACAACAACTTGAGGCACTGCAATTCCAATACAGCATTTCCTGGAGGAAGAGTGCTCGGGGAGTAAAGCAGTAGCACATCTCACCTTGGAAGTTGTAATTTTCTCTACTTCAAGCGCGTAGTCCAGCAGCGGGGTGGCAGGGAAGTGCTGCTTCACGTAGTCTTTGAGAATCTGAACTCTCATGTCTGGGTTATTTATCTGCAGGTTAAACACACGTGACAGTCACTCCCGTCGCCTCTTACACAGGGACTTGCCATAAGCTTTGCTATTTGGAGGTTGAAGAGAATTTGGGCAATAGATGCCTCAAAGTTGCTGATTTTCTTTGCTTTGTTTCTTCTCTCCCCCCACCTTTCCACTAAAAATCCCTTCAGCTTGTGAGGATGCAGATTTGACTTATTGACTGATTTGAATTATTATTGACTGATACAGATTTGACTCTTACCGATTTGACTCTGTGTCCAATGCCCATGATCAGTTTCCCTTCTTTCTTCATCTTATTCACAAACTCCATAGGGATAATGCCACTGTCGAAGGCTTTGCTGAACATTTTAGCTGCAGCATCAAGCGCTCCACCAAAGCGGTCACCCTGGGTGCAACACACAAAGGGAATTATAGCAAAGGACTCCACGGTTAAGGAACAAAACAGGCACAAACTTATCTTCCCCATCTGCCCTGCCTATCGCTGTGGCACACACGACGCTCCCATTAGGCAGGCAGCTGAGATAAAGCATCTGTTTAGAACTCAAGTGCCAATGTGCAGCCAACACATCTCCACTAGAGACAAGTGTGGGGGAAACTCGAGCTCCAGTTTTGCTGAACATTTTTACTTGTCAGTCTTGGAAGAGACTCAGCAACCGCATAGGGACCACGCTGAAGCAGTTTGGCCTCTACAGAACACTTCTAGACTCAAGTGACAGACATCAAAATAGCTTGCTTACTAGAAAAATGGGCTAGAAGTCAATGGAAACTCAAAGCGTAAGTGAACAGACACTGCCTGTCCAGGGCTCTGCACTAATCTTAAATTCATAGTAATAAAACCTAGGTGGAGTAGTAAGTAGTGATGCTCATCTGCTGGGTATTAGGCACTTACAATAGTAAGAAGGCCTGAAGTGAGACTTGAGACAAGATCCTTTCCAGCTCTTGCACAGACGATGGTGTTGTGGGCTCCAGACACAGCAGGCCCATGGTCTGCTGTTACCATCAGGCACATCTCAATGAACTGGCAGGCATACCTGGGTAACCTGAGCAAGAGAGAGCCTGGGGTCATTTACTGGGAAGAAAACCAAGTAACAAGACACTTGGTGTTACTGGCCAGTGGCTTTTGGTTTAGGTGTATGCTTGAAAGAAACAGAGCAGAGAAAAGGAGCTGCAGGGTCTCAACACCCATCAGCCTTGAGATGCTGATGTGGTGACAGAAGTGGGAACAGAGATGGCATTTCTAGTGATCCTATATCCACAAAGGAATCCTTGAGTTACTTTTTTTGCTTCAAAGTCTAATAGTACCCAAGAACTTGAGGCCAAAGGATAAGAGAGCTTTCCCACAAGCTGCCTCACCTCTTCTGAAACCAGAGCAGGCCCAGAACCCCTCCGATGCCCATCTCTTCTTTGAAGACCTCAGTGATTGGCATCCCAGCATAGATCAGTTCCTGGCCTCTCTCATCACAGATACTTGTCATGAAGGAAGCAGGTTTGCGAATGAGACCCAGCTCCTGGAATTGCAGCATAAAGATGGGATTTTAAACAAGCCACATCAGGAGCAAGGGGCAGGAGGAGGCAGAGTGGTCAAACAACAGTGCCTTGAGCTTGCCCTCAGAGCAGCTTCCACAGCCCAGAACCAGTGCAGCCACTGAGCTCACAAATAACACTATGAAGTGTGAGAGAGAACCCCAAGGCAACGCCATTATTGCCATGAGCATCCAAAATCACAGCAAATAGCCTGTGGGTTTCTAAGGAACCAAAAAGGTATTAACAACACAGCTCACCCTTGCCCACGAGTAGTCCATTGGCACAGTTGGAGGAGGCACTTCCTCAGCTGGTTCAATCACTCTTTTGGCCACAAGATCCTGGTAGACAGACCTAGGGAGAGAATCCTGGTATTAAGTTCCTTTTTAAGATATACAAGTGAAGTGGTCTTAATCTGGACCTTAAAACCCCATAATGGATAGGGGTTGCTCTCCTTGAGCAGGAATATAGTCCCTCATCAGGCTAGAATCAGTGCCCCAGCAGTTTCTATCCCCTGTTCATGTCACTTACTGAATGACCTCTCCCAGCTCATCAAAACTCCGGGGAACAAAGACTCCGGCTTCTTTTAAGGCTTGATTCTTTGCCACAGCAGTTTCGGAAGCCTGGTTGGCACAAGCTCCTGCATGGCCAAACTGCACCTACAAACGAGAGGAGACAGCAGTAAGGAATGCACTTGCTCACCTGCAGAGAATAAGACAGACTCAAGAAGTGACTGGGAAATGGTGCCAGCGCAATTCCAGTGACTGCACATCTGCCTTCCTGGGCTAACAGAACTCTTGCTTTCACTACAGTCAGCACCTCAATATGCAGGGTGTTTTCTGATCTGGAATCACTCCAGGATGTCCACTGAGGTTCTGCCTCTAAATTCCCCACTCCCTACAGCTGCTTGACTCGCATCATTCCCATTCCGCTCCAGAAGCAGGTGGCTGTTAGGATCTGTCACACTCCCTGGGGTCTTTGGGCTCCCTTTAGAAGCAGACCCCAGAAGAACAGAAAGCTTTTATCATTTCTATTTATTAACTTCTGTTAACTTTTGCATGCTACTGGCAACTCTGGAAGGTTTAAGCCCAGGGAGAGGTTGGTATATTTTTTTCTTGTCATGGATATAGACTTATTTAATGCTTTTGCCCCCGTATTTGCACATACCTCTGAAGAAAACATGGTGGCACAAGTACCAATACACCAGCACACCACGGGCTTGGTGATGAGTCCTTCTTTAATACCCCTGCAGATCTTGTACTCTTCTGTGCCTCCAATCTGCAGAAAGAGAGCTGAGCTGGTTCAAAACTGCATCGTTGCAGAAACCAGCTCCAAGAGTCCCATGGAAACATCAATTCCTTCTCCTCTCCTGTTTCATCAAATAACAACTGAAGTCTCAAAACTAAACCTCCCTATTGGAGTGGACTGGTAGAGGAACCTGTGCTTGTCTGTGGAATACATTCAATTTCTTCTGACTAAAGCAGCATGAAATCAGAACTGGGCAATCGATTCAGAGAAAACTCCAGGAACAAACTTGCCAGCAAAGGTTTAAGCTGACAAGAAGGTGTTATTTACTGCTGCACCGGGAGACATGGGGGATATCTCCTCCTAATGTGTCCCCCCGTACTGCTGCACGAGCAGTCCTTATAGAGCTACGGAGCATACATAGATATTCATGAGGCTACCTATGGATTACATCCTTTTCCAGAAAGTTCCCTGCATGCATACAAAAATGTGGTGGCCGTCTGAGGGTCCTTTACCTCTTCCAACAGTCTTCATCACTGCTGGCAGTCTTTGAAGCACGCAGAGTAGATGCCTATACCAGCTTAATCAGTTCGTTAGCACCACAGACATAACCATCATCCTGTCCTCCTACTTATCAGTTAGTTTAGCTGCAGCCCATCCTGGGCCCCTGCCTTTCCAGATACTCCCTATCTTTACGTCCTATTCTTCTAGCCTGTTTTTCTTACGCTCATTTAGTACCAAGGTCATAAAGGCCTAAACTATGTCAACTGCAGCAGTTTATCTTGTACAAGAATTCTCAGTATGTTCTCCAGCTGTACTTTGTATTTTTCTCTGCATATCATGTATCTCAGTAATTTCCCATTACTACTGTTACAAAGCCAAACTTAACATTACTTGAAATTGATTCTAAAGGTTTATATATTTCATTTTGTAATTTTGTACCCCCCTTGTCTCACTGTTCAAGAACAGCCTGAAGTGCTGCCCCCTGATCTGTAGCTGTTGTTTAGCATCCTGGCAGCCAGGTCAGCTGCTCCCACAACAGAACACGGGGGGACTTGCTCAGGTTAG
Organism: Brotogeris chrysoptera; assembly: GCA_030323915.1. Taxonomy (NCBI): domain Eukaryota; kingdom Metazoa; phylum Chordata; class Aves; order Psittaciformes; family Psittacidae; genus Brotogeris; species Brotogeris chrysoptera. Next base: position 20,056 of record JARCZZ010049457.1, on the reverse strand, counting down.
AGTGAACTGGTCTCACTCACCTCTCCAAGTACTACAATCATTTTCACTCCTGGAGAATCCTGGTAACGCAAGACATGATCCATGAAAGTTGAACCAGGGTATCTGTGAGGAACACAGGGGAAAATGGCAGAACCGGAATTTGTTTCATGAACTTGCCTGAAAGAGCTAAAATTAACACCGGCCTGCCCTTCCTCCTCCAACCCACTCAGTTCTTCTGTTGGCTGACTTAACAAATCCCGCCTCTGTTGAAGACACAGTCCTACCTGTCTCCTCCAATGGCCACCCCTTCATAGACGCCATCAGTGGTTCGGGAAATGATGTTGTTGAGCTCATTGGACATCCCTCCTGACCGTGAAACATAAGCCACGCTGCCGGGGCGGTACAGTTTGGATGCCAAGATATTATCCAGCATGCCTCCTGTGTTGCCTATTTTAAAGCAACCTGGTTTGATGCCACCAACCTGCAAGAAAATGAGCGATGGAAAAAGCCCTTTGAGCCCTCCTCAAAGAGTTTACATAAACCATGGAAGACATTAATGTGACCTTCAAATGAGAACCTAAAACGTACTTGATGTGACTGAAGCCAAAACGGGTTGTAGGAGATAATGCTTCAGAGCAAGATGATCTGAAGGTTAAGACAGATAAAGAAGGCGAGAAAAAGGTCCCCCCCCAGTACTTACAGTTGCAGGCCCAATGATGGTGACTCCTTTTTTATCCGCTGTCTTGATCAGTTTGCGTGTCAGGGCCTCTGGAATGCCCTCGGCAATGATGGCGATGGTGCGGATCTGCAGCAAGATAAAGAAACCCATTGGTAGCCCCAAGCATCACCAACCTAAGGCACTGCAGGACAGAGAAGGCAAAGAGCTGCTTGCAGGGCCGAACCAGCTTCTGCCTCTTGTCTGGCCTCTGGGTGAGTGCACCCTTGACTGGAAAGGCCCAATGCATGGATCCAGTCCGCTGAGATCACACTCTTCAGAGCTCTTTTCTCCCCCTTGCTCAGCAGAGCAGCACTATGTCTTAAGCAACCCAGAGTAATTAATCCTGACCATGAGGTGTCAAGCTCCGCTTACACAAATTGCAAGTCCAGCATTAGAATTTGCTCTGCAACTCCATTGGAAATCCTCCTTGGAGCCTGTAAGGAGTTGGAATCGAGGTATTTATTCTGCCAACTTGGAAGACCAAGACAATTTACTACCGCTGTAATGGTTTAGGAAATCCTGGTTCCCTGCTGACAAACGCTTCTTTCCTGGGGCTTCTTCTGGACCCCTCACTCACCTGTGGATAATTCATGGTTTCAACAGTGCTGTCATAAGCAGAGCGCAGAGATGCAAAGTTGATGAGAACATCGACCTCTGGGTGCTTCCTCATGGCATCCGCCATGTTCTTGTACACCGGGATCAGGATTTCTTTGTGGCCCCAATAGAACTTCTGCCTGTGGTCACCACTGTGGAGGAGAGAGCAAAAAAGCCCTGACCTTAAGGCTACTGGAAGGACAACAGGATACAGTGCATGCAGACAGAGAGGTTTACCAACCCCAGCTCTCAGACACCAAGACTGACTGCAAAACACTCACTAGCAAGTGAGGGCATACAGGAAGGGACCATACTAACAGCGGAAGGATCTTCAGAGTATAGAACAGAGCAGCATATGGAAGGAGACGGGCTAATGGGGACAGAGGCATCCAGCAAGATGAATAAGCTCTCCCACAGTGAGGTTACCAGAGCCTCAAGTCTACTCCAAGCTGGAAGACAGAATGAGGCACAGAAAGAGTAATGAATGAGACGCATGCAAAGCTGCATTACTGGGCTGGAACAAATACCAGGCTGGGGGAAGAGGAAACCAGTATCTGGGGTGAAGAACCAGGGCAGCAAATCAAGGGCCAGCCAGCTCTCCAGCTCTGCTACAGTGAGACTCTGGCACGTGAGGGGCGGGGAGGGGGCAAAGGATGCACCTAGGAAAGCTTCACTGTAGGTCTTGTCTTTTACAAGGTGGGTGCTCATTGAAGTCTGCTCTGCTCAGTCCTTCAGGAGTGTAGACACTGGCTGTATTCCCACACTGGTACATTTGTAACAGAAGATGCCAGGTTTTGCCAGCCTGGCTTCCTCCAAAAGGTCAGGCTGAAGCAGTAATTATAGGTAGCCTTAAGCTTTTAATCCCTATTGCTTTTTCTCTGCTGAATAACCATAACCCCGCAAGGGGATGCACTCAGCTCTAGACGTGGCTGTGCCCGCACTCGGTTTTAGTACCCTGGGGTTGGCACTAGCTGAGAAGTTACTGCAGAGCTGCAATCATCATCAGAGCTGCTTCACTGTCAAGAGGCAGAATCCTCTGCGGGACAGCGGTTGATTATGGCCCCCCGGGAGAGCTCGTGTCTAATCAGCACAGCAATGAGACACCTCCTGCCTCTGCCTGGGCTCCCAGCAGCGTCCAGCCACTCCTTTCCTTCTCACTACGTGCTGTTTGACAGGGACCCCCCTGAGGGGGTACAGTCACAAACCAGCCTCGCACACAGTGCTCTGGGGCCTTCAACTGACAGCAGTTTCAAACACCCGAGAGCCTCTCTCACCCCACTGAGCTGTGAGGGTAAGGCAAAAGAGGGTGCATAGCATAGAACTCTATGCCTCCGAAGGAGCCACACACTTCCTGCCTGCTAAGGAACTTCTGTCACTGTAGGGAAGAGTGTGAGCTAAGGCTCCTAAAGAAAGCCCAGCTCATCATGCCTGCCTTGCTTGCTGAGTGAAGGACCAGAATCTGGACACCCTCTGAAGGAACAGAAACTGGGACTTAATTTATGTAGCTGGCATTACGCTGCTGCAACAGAGCAGCCTGAGATCAGTGGGTGAGGGAAATGGGAAGCAGTCTGCAAAGCCAACCTGACGGTGGGAGGGAGCAGGGGAGAAGATGTTAAAGCAGAGATGCACACTAGGGCAGAGCTACACCAAAGAACCGTAGAGACTGGGAAAGGAGGAACTGAAGTATTTGAGGGAAGCAGAGAAACAGTGGAGTGAACACAGGGTACTTACGTGAATGGATAAACCATGGCAGCGACTGAGGGCTCATCCCGGGAGCAGATGTAATCGAAGTCCAGCATCCCCTGCACAGCCCGTGTCTGCATCCCCCAGATGATGGCTTTGGTGTGGCGGCTGAATAGGGTTGTGGCTTTCCCTGCTCAGAGAGAGGGGGAAAACCAAAACACATTCAAAGTGTCCATCTGCGCAAGACAAAGCTCCAACTTCACCAGGTGCCTGCTGAGAGATGGGGCTACTTCCCTCCCTCCTCCCGACCTGCAGATGGAGTAGCCACACTGTCCAAGCTAAGGAAGGAACTGTAGATGAAGCAGCATCCCCCTTCCCAGGATTCCAAATGTAATAGCCAGGTTCTGGGTTTCAGGAAATGGGTAAATGCTTAATTACGAGTTAAATAATCAGTGATTTAGTGGTTGGGGTATGGCCTACAGGAGGTTTGCTTCCCGTGTTTGTCAGGGCACCACAGTACGATGAGAGGAAACAGAAGGAGAAAAGCAGTGAATGGAGGGGACAGAGAAAGCAGAGGAGCCCTCAGGACTCAGCTTTTGGTTTCTGGGGTTCTTTGGTGATCAGACACAAACCTGACAGCTCCAAGAGTTCATAAACGGCCCAAAACGTGGCTTCAGGGCACAGACACAGAAAGGCACCGGCTCAGTAAGGATGGGCTGTTTGCTCATTTACTCCCCTTGCCACAACAAAATGGTGAGTTCCTCCCCTTGACTCTGGGCAGAGCTCGTATTAAAGCCCTTAGGAACCTGGAGCTGATCCTGCTGCTGGAGCCAGCTCAGTCTACAGCTAATTTCTTCTTGGCTTTGAACCAAAGGTAAACAGCATTAGGGATTAAATAGGATCCTGTTCCTTGGCCTTTAACAAGAGACCAGTCGCTGCTCTCCACCCCTGCGCACTGGAGGCACTGCCGCAGGACTTGGTATTAGAAGACTGAAAGACTGCTGCGAGGAGGTGACAAGAGAATTCACAGGAACAGGGAAGCACAGGTCCAGAAAGACCATGCTCCTTGAGATCACACAAGGAATGAACCTCAGCATTCCCCTTCTACTGTCCCTCCTCGTGGGATAGGGGAGACAGCTTGAAATCCCACCTTGACCCCGATCCAGCAGTTAATTTCCATCCAGCACAGAGCGTAAGAGAGTGCTTCAAGTCCCCAGGACCTCAGTGGTTTGCTGAAGCGATGAGGCAACAAGAACATGTAGTTCTGTGCCCTTCGAGGCTCAGCAGCACAGCACCTGCACTGTTTTGTTCCCCTTTGAAACAAAAGCCCCGTTACTAGGCCTGGTAAGCGATTCCTTGTCTTTGAAAGCAAAGGGAACAGAGCTCTTCACAACGTGCCTGGATTTGACTGGGGAGGGGGAGAAGGGAAGAACCAACAGTTTATTTCAACCTGTTCATACGTTCCCCAGTCTTTGCACAAAGGGATATGTTGAGGAAAGAGACGAAAAGCTCATGTGGTGGTAACTGAACGTGCTGGGCAGGAGGGAAGGAGCAGACAACACTGCAAACTTCTGCAGAGAACAAACAGCAGCAGAACCAGGAACTAAAGGCAGCTGCCAGCGAGGCCAGGCACACTGAGCTCATCACACGGGTCCTACCTGAACCACGTCTCCAAGCTGGCACCGAGGCTGTCAAAGAGAGAATCACTCATGCAGCCCAGGCCAGCAGCAGGGCTCCTGCGGGGTGGGGGCTGCAGCCACCCTCCTCCCTGCAGCACTCCAGCCTTTGGGATTTGCTTGTCTTAAAGCCCAGCAGACCGGAGCCCTCTCCACTGCCACTTGGAATAACCACGCATCCAATGTGCGTTTTGCCATCTAGAGATTCTCTGCTCATCCCAGCACAGCCACTGCAGCTCTGTGTGCTGGGGCTCCATGGGGCGCACGTTTCCAGTGCCTGAGGCATGGCTCATGCCAAACTGCGTGCCCAGTGATGAGGAGGAGCAGAAGTGCGTTTTGTGATGTGTTTCATCACAATTAGATCTGGCTCTTGGTGGCATCCTGTCATACCGATGTAAATGGGACCAGTACCACCTCATGTTCAAACGAGGAGGACCAGGATGTTACTGCATTCTGTCCCTGCCCCACTCTGCTGTTGTTTCATCTCCATACAACATGCTCTTACTCAGTAAAGCTTCCAACAAATGCTAACAAAAAGCTGCCAAAGCTCTTGCATATCACCATGTTAGAGAAGCTTCCTACAGACTTCAATGAAAAACAGGCCAAACAAGCCCAAAACCTGAAAAATAAGGATAACCCCCCTAAGAAAACCACACAACACAGCACACAGCAACCTCTGACCCTGAACGTGAGGGGTACCTCACACCTGAGCTGACTGCAGTGTTTACCCAGGAAGCTGCAGCATGTACCGAAAAGGACTTTGTTAATACCTCCACCAAGCCAGCAGCATCCCATGGGAACACCCCCATGTATTTAATTAGGAAGCAGGCCTCAGTCCAGCAACCGCAGCACAGTTACACAAAGGGACATGGGGAAGTGGGAGCTCTCAAACTGTGCTGTTCCCTTCAAAGGAACATTCAGGATCAAGGCAACTCTGACTCACCTTGCGTATGAGCTAATGACACAGCAAGTGACAACCTTCTAAAGCACTTAACTAAATCCAGCATAAAGATAGACAGGTACCACAGCACCAGTCTAGTCCACATTCTGTCTTTGGGAAAGGAGAACTGCTCATGATCATTTCCAATGCTGGACTTACCAAGAGGTGCTGCTGGTTTTGGCTTCTTGGCTGGAGCAATATCATCTGGTCTGGACTCTGAGAATGAAGCTGTCCTGCTTGTTGCTGGGGTCTGAAAGATTCAGAAGCCACATAAGGGACAGGGTGCCGGGCAAGACATGGAGCACACAGGAAACGGCCACTTTGGCTAGGCCTCTCTACAAAGCAAGTTAATTCTGAGATAGGACCATTTCAGTGCAGTGAGGGAACCTCTTTAATGACCAAACCCTCAGCAGATGCAACAGTCACACTGCTGCATTTGAGGGGTCACATTTTCTCTATGAGGGAGGTGGACACTGGGAGGACCCCTCCTGATAAACCATGCAGGCAGAGGCACTTTAGGTCTCCTAGAGCTTAGTGCAAATACACCAGTGGCCAAGATCCATCCCCAACCTGCTCAGCCAGGGGATGCTGCCTTCAGGAGCGTTCCTTTCACAGAGGGAAGGGACTCACCGAGGGGCTGCCGCTGGCATTGAGGAGGAAGTTGGCAGTGTGGGCTGCAGCAGGAGGCTGGTTGGGGATCGGCCGATGGCCAAGGGCCATGCCCACGATTGCAGTCATGTGAGTCTCCGTGCCAAAGACATGGATGGGGATCCCAGTGGTCTTCCCTGTGGATGCACACAAGAGCAGTCAGCCTTGCGGGGCGGGGGGAAGGAACAATAGAAGCTTCTGCCCAAATAAGGCATTTAACTGTGAAAAGGTTCAGCAAGAAGCAGATGGAAGAAGATGCAAGAATGAAGCTTCGGAAGCGGCTGATCCTTACCAACTTCTCCCATCACACGTAATCCTTCCTGGTAGTTCGGGCCTCCTCTCCGTACAAAGATCCTCACCTCATGCTCTTTCAGAGGACCCTGATAATCCTTAATCGCTCTCACGATGCCCTAAGAGAAACAAATAGGAAGGGTGAACGTGGCAGCCCATGCTGACCCTGCCCCATCATCTCAAGACCTCCTGGAAGAGATGTGCCACCAGCCTTAGCACAGAGCTCCGGGGCCATCGCTGGGATTTGCTGACACTTCTCCATAATCACTCACTTTAAAGGTGGCTGCCACGTTGGTGAAGTTCGCGATGCTGCCGCCGATGATCAGGATCTTTCCTGAGGGAAGAAACACGCATCTATAAAACTGGTTTAGGAACATCGAGCGCTCTCTGTGCTGAACTGCTTCGTGATCCTGCAGTGAAACACACTGCTGCAGTTTACACTGGCTCATAGCTCACAGTAAGTCGCGTTAAACAGAGCCTGGAAGAGCTTTGTGCCAAGCAAGAACTTTGCTGATAAGAGCCTTTTGAGCCACGTTTTGCTCTTTGCTACACTGAAAATGACAAGTCCTGCCTCTGAAACCCAGCACTATTCACTCGGAAAGCAGCACTACATTAAAAGCTCTGCCAGGGAGATCCAAGCACAGGACCAGCTCAGGTTTGGTCAGATTTGTCCAGCTTTGGCATTGCAGCAGCTCCCTTACCTTCAGGGTGCTTCTCTCGAGTCATGAGGGAGAGAATGGTCTTGGCGTAGTCATAGGTCTGTTGCTCACTGGGGGCTCCGGAGTATTCCCCATAGTTGGCCAGTTCATTCACACCCCCCAGGTCACAAATGGTGTCACTGAATTACAAAAGTCATTTAAAGAGATTAGTTATAATTAGAGGCACTATAGAGAGCTTAATAAAGCATTGCACATTCCTGGGAAAGTGGGATCATGCTGTCTGCTGAAGACAAAGCTGCTCTTGGTGCCAGTCATGGTTAATCTCGTTACTTCCTAGATGTGATGGGAACTCGGTGACTACCACAGCAATGATAGTACCAGAAACAGCTTCCAGCTTCTGCCTTTCCAAGAAAAGAAGAAACTGTATCTCAGCCTCCCAGAATTAAACTCTCTAAGGGACACATGCTGGTAGGGAATGCACACAGCATCTTCATTCCAAAGAAGTCCCAAGCAGTGATGGCATGGGAAGGATCACTTTAGCAGAGGCTCCCTTAGTTTCTTCCAGCTGCGTAAATCCCCCCCTCCGGCCTCTGGAAACCTCATTCTGTTACCTGTAAACCACTGAGGCACCACCACCGGCCACCATGGTCCAGATCCTGCCTTTGGGGTTGAGAATAGTGAGTTTCAAGCTGGCTCCACTCTTCGCATCCAGGTCAGCAATGTAGGCTTCCTGCAAGCAGAGCAGCACAGTTTAAACTCCCTTCCCTGCATCCTCCTTTCCCAAACCAGAGGGCTTCCAGTGCCGGGCCCATTGGGACATGCAGAGCCCCCACATCTCCTGTCAGCTACAGCTGAGGGGAGAGCAGAACCACAAACACCATTGTTGTAATTTTGTCTGTGACAAATTCAAAGGGGATCAACCTGAGCAGAAATTCCCAAGTTTCACAATTCCACATCACAGTCATAGAATCAAATCCCTCTGAACTGACAAGTCTTCTTCTGACCTTGCTCACAGACTGAGGCCAGAGGAAGGTTAAACCTCAACACACCCCTGGCTACACCCTGGCCGTGCTGCAGCCAAGAATGTCATCACTGAGAGCACCGCAATCTGGCTCAAGAGTGTCCCTGTATCACAGTGGGTTTGCCTCTTGAGAAGCACTTCATTGGGAGATCATTACAGCCCTCAGCAGAGACACTGCCATAACAACCTTCACGGTGATTTGCAGAGGGATGATTCAGAGACAAACACCGAACTAATCCTTTTAAGAGCAAATTGAGTTAAGAGTTGGCATCCAGCAAGCTACATGGACAGAAAGAGCTAAATGGATTTCCTGGCCACGTTACAAAAACCTTCCCCAAGTGAAGCATAATTATTAAAATTAAAAAGTCAGGACAGAAATCCTTTTGGAGACAGAAGAAGTCACTTGGGATGAGTAACAGCGGTTAAGGAGAGAGCTCCACTTCCAGCAGTTGTGGCAGCCCATGGTGAAAGGGTTTGGGCCAGAGCGGGCTGGTACTTGCCTCAGGATAAGCTTCCCTGCCAAAGGGAGGGGGGAACTCCACGTCCCCCCATTTCACTTTGCAGATGTAGTCAGCAGTCGCATCGATCTTCGCGGCCAGGTCGAGGATGTAGACACCATCACCGGTCACTACTGTGTAAGAACACACACCACTGTGGGCTCCCTTGGTACAGAGATATTTACCCCTAAAACCCAACACCCTACAGAGGGCATTGCAAAAGGCAAGTGGCCTCTGTTCCCCTTCTTACAGCACTCAGTTTGCTGTATGCACCAGACCCAGCAAGTTCCCTTCAGCATTAAGCAGTGCCTATGATCATAGACCAGGCCCTGGTTCAGGTTCTGGTTTGTTCTGATCCAACACAGCAATTTTTTATGTACTTCAGTTCAGATTTAACACCCCTTTCAATGGACTTTTTCACTTCCACCAGGAATTTAGATAACAGAGAACACCTCTAAGCAGTGCTTGGCTTGATTTATTCAGCCCCAGACACATCCCAGCCACTTTCATACTTCTTTTGCATATGCCACTTGGAACGGTTGCAAACTACACAAAGATAAAGTACACGTTTCAGTGTTTTAGAACAGAAAGTCCTGCTCCCAAAAGTGTCTGTTACCTAACGGATTGATCTCGAGGTATGTGAAATACAGATCTTCATAAAGGTTGAACAGGCCACAGATGAAGCTAGCCAAGATGCTGTAAAAAAAATGCAACACAAGCTCATTAAAGCAGCCAAACACAGAGCACAGCCTGCTCTGCCTCATTGATATGAGTGGCAATCCGCAAGTCTACTCCCTATCAATCTCTTCCGTTCTCATTCATCTTGTCTGGAAGAAGCCCAAGTGATGACTCAAGGAGAGAAGGACCTCAATGACTCATCTTAATTACACTCCACCAAACTCTGCTGAGAGCACAGTGTCAGAGATGCTCGGTCCAGACAGAAATGCATCACTGTCCCAATGGCACATCCACGTCGTGGTCAGAACTAAGCTTCCTTAGCTGGGAACACGACAAGGCAGCAGTCAGCTACATTGGTGATGGGCTTCTTGAGCCTCTCAGAGCTGAACAACGCCATCAGTTACTATGTTGTGCTTGGAAAAATCATGACTTACATTCCGATAACTAATAGGTAAGGGCTAAAGCATCTCATTAAAGGAGATGCAGAGGACTTGGACATCTACAGATAAGCTTGCAGTAAGCAGAGGAATAAGCAAGAGAATTCCTTCTTAAACTAGACAGGAGCAAGAGAGGGCACATTTCGGAATCAGCAATCAGAACCACATCTTACCACCATTTCTACTAAATAAAAACCTCTTCTATGCTGGAAGGATCAGGATTCAACACAAGCCTCCAGCACTGCAGAGGTCAAGCACTGAGAAGTGCCCCTGCCAAGTGAAGGCTCAAAGCACTGCGAACACTCATTTTGAGTTTTATAAGCAGCTCGGATCAGGTCAAAGAACCTGGATTTAGGATGCAAGGCATGTACTCGAGAACAGCAGGGAGGGCAGGAGAACAAGTTTTAGGGTGAAGCAGAAAAAAAGGGATGTTGCACTGAAATCAAGGAGAGGAGCTTCTGGCTGGCCATGCCTGGGACTGGGCATCTTGTACTTACTCCTTTTTATTGGCTGGCGCGTGCTGCAGGAGATATTTCTTTACATCTGATTCATTGAGCTTTTCATCCACCGCCACAAGCAACTTCTGAGCTTTGGCATCAACATCTCCCACATCTACACCCCCTTCGTGGTGGAAGAGCACGTAGTCTCCTTCACGGGCAGCGTATATGCACACATAGAACTCTTCCTCCTGCATCATGGACCCAACACAAGCATTTAGCAAGTCACACCCAGAGAAGACCTCAAAGAAAAGGCTCTTGTGTTGGTGCCAGGGAAGGGACACTGGGCACAGCCCTGGAGCAGCCCAGACACCCCCCAGGCTCATCCCTAGGGAGAGCAGCAGGGCCCAGAGCGCTTCATCCTGGCGAGATGTGCCAGGGACAACACGTTCCATTCCTGGAGATAGCTGCTCCTGGCTGACACATCCCAAGTGCAGCCCAGGGGCTGCTCCTGCACAGAAGTGACACCCTCCTGCGAGCCCTGGTGGAGCAGGAGTGTCTCACCAGCACTGACCGAGGATCTGTCACATCACCAGTTGGTTATCCACACTCTGCAGTGCCAGATTCAAGGCGCTGCCTTCACCCACCAACTTGGCTCCTCGCAGGTATCTGTAACCTCCCTTCCAGCCAACGTGACTGTGTGCTCTGACCGCACACAGACACCATCAGCTCACAGCACACTCCAAGCTCCTGCTTTCTCTGCTGTATCATCCGTCTAAGTTGCATCAAAGAGATTCCCAAGCACTTTTTAATGCTTTATTTGGTACACTGACCTGTTTGTGAGGCACGAAGGGTTCAATCAGGAAATTCTTGAGGATTCCCTTAGCGTTAGCAATCTGCAGGCAGAAAACGAGCCACCAGTAAACCCTTGTCCAGTTTCCATAGTTACGGCAGCATAAGGCAAGCCTTGAGAATTAACCAACACTGCTCTGAAGTCACTTCCTCCCAATCACTCTCCACTGGGTTTTGCAGGGAACAGGACTATTGGAATTACACTGGAATGGCTGCCCTTCATCTCCTGTCCCAGAGAGAGCACCGTGACAGAGCACTGCTCAGTGCAGCATCAGCTCCGATGGCTGGAGCTGCTGCTTGGAGTTTTGGAAGAACCCAAAGTGAGCTCCACAGGGAGCAGCAGCGGCGTCAGTGAGCACGGAAGAGTAAGAGGACTCTTTAAGCCCCTTCCTGCAGCCAAAGCCCCACAACTGGGATGGCAGGCGTTCCTTTATCCTCACCATTGCAGTGTCACCCCCAGGAGATGAAATATTACAAGGCAGCACTGAATTGAAGTGAGCACCTGAAGTAACACTCGGTCATCAGCCAGAACACACTGGCTGGCTGCAGTAAGAGGCCAGTTTCATGACAGATTTTACACTTGCCTTGTTAAATCTGCCTTGGGGATTCAACTCCAGCAGCTCTGCCAGCCACGGCGCTGCATCTGAGCTATGAGCTGCTGACTCCCAACTGGAAGGGACTTTCCAAACGGTACCAGTCCCACCACACAGGCCCTGCACTGGGGATGGGAACAGTGGAAACGGCTGTCAAAGCCTGCCATTTACCAGCAGGGAGTTCACACGTGGGACTGTTCCTCACTTGCTTTGGCACCAGCATAACACGCATTTTAAACCACCGTAAGCAAGAGAACAGCTGTGCACCAGCTCCTATCTCATAAGCGGGCAGAAAAGACAGAACAGAGTCCTATGGCTTTGTGGCTGAGGGAGCACTCACCGTGGTTTCCCGGCCCAGGCGCTGTTTGAGCCAAGCCTTCACCTGATCCAGAGTGAGGTTAATCCCAACCAGTCCAAGCTTCCCACGTCTCTTGATGAGCTGATCTGGCTTCACCACCAAACGCTACATTGTGCGAGAGAGATTAAACCAAAGCAGCGTTAGAAAGTGCCACTGCAGAGGGTGAAACCTCCTGGAATCCTGTACAGCAAACAGCCCTGAAGAATGCCTTTCAGCCCCTGGCAAATCCAGCTCCTGGCTGGCTGCGAGCCCTGCCAGGACCTTCCTGCAATCCACTCATGCACCGGAACATGGCACATCGAATTGCTTAGCATAGGGCTGCTATCAGTCAGTCAAGGACTGTGAAACATCCACGCTCTCCAAGCCAATGACTTCATGTAATTAAGCATTGGTAAGAAGCCAGCTTGGACAACTAATAAAGAGAGCTTTGGGTAGGTTTTCTCTATAGGAAGTGCACTGCTTATGAAGCACAGATAGAAAGCAAAGACCTCACATAGAAAAAGCACAAGATGAAGTTTTCCATGACGTTTTGTTTGGATGCAGGAAAGCTGAGCAGAACCCTACCTGAACAGGAAAGCTAGTGGAGAAAGCACACTGATTTCAGAGAGTAAGGCTTTGGGAACAGGGACCGGCATCCCAAGGGCCTCTGGCTTTGTCTGAATTAGCCTCATTTGCCCTGTTATTAGCCGTGTTTTGTCGGCAGCTCCCTCTGCTCGTGTATTTCAGAGTCCTTAAAGGAAGGTGACAATCAGGCCCCCCCCCCCGACGGTGACAGACCCGCCTTGGAGCAGGGCTTGTTTCTTCATCAGTGTTGCAAATGAACGTGTCGGAGCAGCAGCAGCAGCAGCAGCGACCGGTCCTTCCGGAACGATCCGGAGCTCAGGACCTGCCGCAGCACGACAGGAGCGGCTCAGGGGGGCAGAGGTGCCACCGCTGCAGGGTAAGTCCCATCCTCACCTCGCTCAGAAGCCAGGGGTGCTCCTGGGTGAGCCGGGCCCAGTCCGTGGCTGCGGTGACCCGGGCATACTTGAAGCGGTTCTGGATGGCAGAGGACGTGCAGATGTACTTGTACAGGAACTCCTTCCCCGTCTGCTCAGAGATGGCTTTGGCCGACATGGCTGCCTAGTCTGAACTGGGGGAATAAAACACAGCAATCGGGAACAGAGTCCATGGAAACCTCCGAGTCACACAGCTCAGTGCAAAGCCTCACCATAAATGAGGCTGTAAAACTCACCTGCTAAGCAAGAACTATTCCTGCTGCTTACAGCTTCCACCCCACCCCACCGCTCTGAGCTCTGGTTTGGTCCAGCCTTGCCCAGCTCCGAGCATCTCGAGTATGAACTAACTCATCTCAACCCACAGAGCACCCGGGGTTGCTGCTGTGGGATGCAAGTAACACACCTACAGCTTCTAGATCAGTTCCAGGGAGTGACATGGCAGCAGGAGAGGAAAACCCTAACCCTCCCACTTGTTCTCCTATGGCATGCCACATTTCCAGTCTGAGCTTGACGCAGGCAACTCGGCAACCCCCCAGGTCTTCCTCTGCAGGGAACAGAACCTGGGGCCAGTATTAGCAGAACCAGAGCACTGGTTTGTCCATTTCAGAATCCACCTTTCTTGGAAGCAGGCTCACACCCTACAGAGCAAGATGCTCGAGACCCTTTCCTGGAGATGGCTTTTTCCTCTCTTAGAGTTTTCTGTACTGACATCAGTGAGTTCTGATCTCAAGGCTGTAACTTCCCGATGGGCAGCAAGTCACGGGTGCCCGAGACGCGTTTATTGTTAGGAGCAGCAACCATTTACATCAAGGAACCCTTCATCCCAATGAACCTGTCTGCGTGTGTCAAGCATCAGAACCCCGTCAGCCAGAGGTCAGCAGGCGGTTTGGGTTGTTGTGAAGGCTCAGGCTGCTGACAGAGGAGCTCGAGCAGCGCTCGTGCTGCATTCTGAGTGCCTGGAGGTCAAGTCACTGCTGCCCAAGCCCAGCACAGACACCAAACACACTTGGGATGGTTTCCGGAAGGGCTGCAAAGCAGAAAGGCACCAACACAGCAAAGAGCAGCTCTGTTTGCACAGGAAGATGTGGAGAGCAGTCTCCAAACAGCTCAGTAACACTGACTGGAACCCCCCGTTCCAGCACAAAACAGATCCCAAACTGACACCCACAGCAGGAAACGGTTTAAGCCCCCCCAGTTATTTCTACCTTCTGGGTAATAACCATTAGCAATCAACTGGATTATCCATCCTATAAGGAAGCATGGAACATGCCAGGCAATAACCAGCTACCATTAGAGAAAGACCTTTCATTCCACCTTAAAGAAAGAGGTTTGGTTGGGAGAAAGAGCTTTCTCTGGGTGCCTCCAGAATGGCAGAGGTTGGGTTAAGCAAGTGCTGTTATCGAAAGCTGCTCACTAAGCTTAGGAACCAGCAGTCAAGTTTGGGGCTAACAATCTTTCCAAAAGCAATTCCAGTGGTATAATAGAAAAGGAGAGGCTACAGAAAGGGCAAAAGATGTTAAACCCCAGAGTTCCTGCTTCCAGGAAAGCAATGTTACGTGAAACTCCAACACGATTGCGGTGCAGCTTCCAGTTTCATCTGTTTCAAAACGACGTCAGGCAACCAGAGGCACCCCATCTTTCTTCATAGCGTCAAAACCCCATCCCTGTCACCATAACCACTTGCACCTAACGTTTCGTCCACTAAACATAACCCCACTTTGTTTTCATCACCTTGGTGCCCAAGTACCATAGGCTAAGGAGAGGGCTACGACAACCTAAAGGAGACCAAGCACGTGTTGAGTGTCTGGCCCTGCAAAGACAGACTGGTTTGTGTTGGAAGAGACCTTAAAGCCCATCCAGTTCCAATCCCCTGCCACAGGTAGGGACCCCTTCCACAGACAGGGACCCCTTCCACTAGAGCAGGTTGCTTCAAGGCCCTGTGTCCAACCTGGCCTTGAACACTGCCAGGGATGGGGCAGGCACAGCTTCTCTGGGTATGCTCACAGGGAAGAACTTCCTCCTGCCTCTCTCCTCCTTCTCCCTTTCACCCCCTTTAGCACCACGGCCATGGCGCTGTGTTAGCTCCACTGGCTCTCCAAGAGGCACTCCTAAAGATACGTGTCCAGAGATGCTGCAGGAATAGAGCTGTCTCAGAAAACCACTGAGTTATGTCAAGTCCCAGGGCTATGAGCAGCCACTCCATGGCAACTCCAGAGCAATCCAGAGCTGCCACTGCAAGCTCCTCATTACAAAAGATGGAGACTAAGACAAGGACTTATCTCGCAGCAAGGATTAATACACAGCTATGGGGGAGTTGGGAGGCTGCAATTCTGGCTGCGAACTAAGCACTGACATCAGTGCTGGAGAAACACTGATCTCTTCATGGTGTTAAGACCACAGCTCTCAAAGACAGGAGGGGGGGGCAAAGCACACCCCAGGCTCAAGGGGAAGCCATCCACAGCAGGTAAATGGTGCTGACACAGAGGGACCTGTGTGGCGCACAGGGGGGAGGCACAGATTCCTGTGCATAAGCTCCGTAAGGAGCAACTGGGCATTTGCTCCACAGAGTCCTGTTGATAACTGCAGTTCTCGGCCCACCTTTGCCCTGCAAAGGCCAAGAAACCGTATGAGCACCAGTTGTGTTGTAATCCGGATTAAAACCCAAAGATCAGCAGAGTTGCTTTGGCTGCTGCACCTTCATTGGCAGGGAAGCTGCAGGTTTAGCTGCTAGAAACCAACTTGAGTTTGTTGCACCAGGCTAAGAAGCATCTCGAGTGGGTTTGCAGAACTGGTTTGCATCAGTCCTCTGCCAATTGTGGATCAGCCCCGGGGCACCATTCCAAATCAGCTTTTTCCTTAATTATGAGGCACTGTCTGTGCATAAGATAATCTTTCTGACAAGGTTTATGCAGTGCTCTGACCAAAGCCTACTGCTTTATTCAATGCTCAGTCATGCACGGAAGACTTCCCAAAGCTGCACAAGTGCCTGGGTGTTGGGCAGAGCTGTGAGAAAGCAAACACACAACAGAAAACCCAACCAGCCCTACCTGCAGGCATGCACAGGCACATCCCCTGCCCACAGACACTGCTGCTGCCTTGCCTCCACAGCTGAGCACATGCATCCCGCAGTAAATCACCTGTACCGTAACACTGAACGCTTTCCATCCCGATTTCTGCTTTAAAGCACCGCTACTTCCGAGAGCAAATCCTGCTCCCAGGTTACCTGCAGCTATTTATGTTGCCTGCCAGGAAGCTGGAATACCCTTGGCTTTCAAAGCCCTTCAAATCCAGCAGCTGCCTACTCTACAGCACGCTAAAGGCCAGTCCCAGAGGAAACGTGCCACATTTCAGCACAGCACAATGGGATGGAGAAAGGAGAATGTCGAATGTATTCCTAAACCTGACAAAGAGCCCAACTGAGTGGTTTCCGTTTCTCCAGGGTGACACAGAGCCCCTGTACAACACTGCAGCTCTTCAGTCCCCACTCGGATTGAAACAATGGAGCTGATGCTGTGCCAATGCCCAAGCTGGAACCGGACCCAGGACATTGCTCAGGTCTTACTAAAAACAGCCCTGCAAAATGAAGACATCAGTGGGAACAAGAGTGACGTACGTGGGATTGCTCAAAGCCGAGGGACACGGAGGTACTCCTCACGGCACTGCTGCCAAACTGCTGCTCGCATGAGCTTTGCTGGCCTTGGCCACCACCTTCTGCTGCTCCCCTCGTTTCTGTCCTGGTTTCATCACCTTGTTTGTTGCAATAGCACTACTGGGGTAAAGAGAGAAAACCCAGAGGATGATTACACCAAGTAACAAGACCCTTGCGCTGGCAACAGCAGGAGGAGTGAGGCTGCTCCACCCGTGTCTGCCCAGGGTGCACCAGAACAGCTCCTGAGCATTAGGAAGTCATTAATCGGCCCCCTCGCTCAGTTTTTCCACTGCTCCAATCCTGCTTTTCCCAGGGAATGAACAGCACAAAACAATTGCTTTGGTCAGCTGAGCTGCAGAGCTAAAAGATCAGCAGGAAAACATAAACCCTCATCTAGCATCAGCAATCCCCAGCTATGTGCTGGTCCCTCATCCACCAGGGGACAGGAGCAGAGCAGCTCCATCACCTCCTGCAGGCTCCGGGAAGCAGCATCTCTGCAGCTTCCCGGGGATGAGGGTGCTCATGTGTCCTGAGCAATCTGATGTTCAGTCATGGTGAGCACCCGCAATGCCAACCAACACTGCTGAGAGCAACGGGTGCACCTCTGAAGGAAGACAGAGGGATGACAGAGGGATGCACAAGAAAACAAAACACCTTTCTCTGTACCAAATACAAGCTCCAGGGTAATGTTCTCTTCTGCTGCTGCTCTCCAGCCTTTAAAGCATTTTCCACAGTATGTGCCATGAACTTGTCAGTCAAAGTACAACTCTTGAGCAGAGCAAAACATGCTTCAGACACAAGAAGTGAAGGACAAAAGCTCTCCTGAATGGGAGTCACGCACCCAGTGTCAGTTTAACAAGTGACCACTGACCTCCATGAATGATTTGCACTCATTTACTGAGGCTCCAAACCAAACAGCTTCCCTGAAACACATCAGAGATCATCATCCATACCCACAGATTAAAACAGTACGTCAGCCTTCACTGAGTCCAGAGCAAGAGAAATGGATTGGATCACATCTCTGAGGGCTCAGAATCCCTGTCAAACGTGCAAAACTAAAACTATGCTTGGGAAAAGCATCTTGAGTGTATTGGCAAACAAAAGAGCTCAACGGTGGCAAGCTAGACAAGGATTAAAGAGCGGCATGCTGTGCTTGCTGTGACACAACTGATACATGTGCCCCAAGACTCTAGTGAGGAGCTGAAGGGAAAACCCAGAGGCAGCATCCCTGACACCAGAACCAGGTAAAGCCTCTTCGGCTCTCAGACATCAGGCGATGTGGCACCACTTAGCACAGCGCTGCCTGCCCTGCAAGGGGACACAAGACAGACATTGCTTTGGTTTATGCTTCTTCAAACCCTTTTAGGAGTCGGAGATAGCCTGAGCATCACTGCTTTGTGCTCACACTTAGATCCAGCTCAGTACCAGCCCCAGCCACACACAAGCAATGCTTCTGTTGGGAGGAAAGGACTCCCTCTCCCATAAAGACTTCATGCCCTCTCTCCCAAGAGCTATGTCAACAACCCCATGCTGCACAGCAACCGCCCCTCACATCCCAGGTCATTCATTAACTCAGTTCCAGATCAGCCAGTATGGTCAGCCCACAGCAGCGTGAAAGTTACGTCAGCTTCCACCTGGCAAACACACATGGTTTTGTCAGAGGGCTCTGGAGAAGAGGCCCAGCAAACACAGGTCAAGATACCTGGGTGCTGGGCGTTAGGAAACACCTGGCACTGCTGCAGAGTGGTGCAAGGGGGTGAGCTGAGGCAGTGGGTGCTGAGCACCCGGCGCTGGAAGAGGCTCCCCGCAGACATGGGACCTCCGAGAGCAGAACAGCAGCTGCGGAAGGAGCAGACCGTGAGCAGGGACGAGTCTGGCTAAAAGAGAGCAGCCAATGGGCTCCGCACACCCGCATAAGCACCCAGCACCAGGCACAGGAATCCTGCCTTTGGAGCCCACCTTATTCTGCAGCTTTAGGGAAGGGACTTGAAGAGTTTATTCCTTAAATCCCCGTGTGGCTGGGCAGGATTCCCAGCCAGGCTCCCCTTGACATCAGCTGGCAGTTGGTGCTGCC
The DNA here is from genome assembly GCA_030323915.1 of Brotogeris chrysoptera. NCBI lineage: Eukaryota > Metazoa > Chordata > Aves > Psittaciformes > Psittacidae > Brotogeris > Brotogeris chrysoptera. The sequence continues at coordinate 1,274 of JARCZZ010049457.1, read as the reverse complement.
GGAACACAGCTCCACGCAGTCAAATGAAGCCCCGAATGTGGGGAACTCCACAGGGCTGGAATAACAGCATCAGAGAACAGAAGTGATACACTGAGCTCCAAACCCAGGTGAGGAAGCGAATCAAACAGAGATATCTACAAAACAGATTCAGGATGCACTTAAGCTTCCAGCCTGCAGACAAGGAACAGAGAGAGAAGCCTGCAGGAAAGGAAGGGGATCAAAGCAGCGGGAGCCAGCAGGTAGCCAACAAGGGTACGGGGAACCACCACCGAGCGTGCTCCGGGGAACCAGAGGGGCACGGGTGCACCCCCGCCGGTCCAGACCCGGCACCGGGGCTACCGCCGAGGGAGGGGACAGCGGGGAAGAGGCCCCGCCGGGCGAAGGGAACCGACGCGCACAGCACAGCCCCGGCTCCTCCGCACGCGTCCCCGTAAGCACCGCTCGGAGCCCGGGGCCTCCCCGGGCACCGCCTCCTCCCCGTTCGCCCATGAGGGAACCGCGGCTGAAGGGCAGCGGCCTCCGGGGGAGGGGGGTGGGGGGAGCGCGGGGCTGCGGCCAAAGCCCATTCCGCGAACCCTCCCCGAGAGCGGCACCGCCCGAGCCCGGACCCGGCACTCACCGGACCCCGCTCGGACCCCGCTCGGTCCTCGGTCCCCGCACTGCGCCCGCGCCGCCGCCGCCGCCGCCTTTTGTTCGCTGCGGTGCGGCGGAGCCTCCCCGGCCCCATCGGCCTACGGGGGCGCCACCGCCGCCCATTGGCTGCCGCCGCCGTCACGTGCTCCTTGCCTGAGCGGCTGCCCCGCGCCCATTGGCCGCCGCGGGTGGGGAGCTGCCGCGCTGCCTTGTGGGAGCCGTAGTTCCGCCCCCTCCTCGCCGCGCCCCCCCCCCCCGGTGAAAGTAGGTCACTGCGGCGCGGCGGCACCGCAGGGGTTAAACCCGCTCCGCTCCCCCCCCTGCGGAACACACCCCCGCGATGTATCAACTCGTCCGCGGTGGCAAAAGTTCAGCTCCGGCGCGCACCCATTGGTCCGCCGCGGCGTGACGCGGCGCCAGCGCCGCAGCCTATTGGTCCGGACGCCGCGCAAGGCACCGCCCACCGCGGTCGGCGTGCCCGTGAATGAAAGACATTCCGCGGGCCGGGCCTGGCAGCGCCGCGCTGGGTCCTTGTGCCCGCCCTCTGCCCCGGCCGCGGCCTCGGGGGATGGGATGGGATGGGATGGGATGGGATGGGATGGGATGGGATGGGATGGGATGGGATGGGATGGGATGGGATG